>JAVJIF010030868.1:0-272500 GCA_038442645.1 Agave tequilana
TGTTTGCGCCGGAAAAAGAAAGAGGGAATTGTTGTAAAGATTTCTTTGAATCAGATGAAAAGATTACAACAAGACTTTTCCTTCCAGTTACAAGGGAGGGAGGATGTTGAAGCTTGAATCCCCCCTTTGTTTAATGCTGGGTTCTTCGTGTGGCGGTGGAGAGTGAATCTTGTTCTCCGTTGACCAGATGACCGTCCTGGACCGTCGGGGTCTTCTCTTCGGTCGGTAGAAAGAGTAACTCAGCTCCGTCTACCAAAACTCTCAAAGAGGAGGTAGGCGAAGAGCGGCTAGTACTCAGTAAGCTCGCTGAAGAGTCTCCTCCCTCTATCTGTTGCTGAAGTTGTGCTTCCCTCTTGATGATCCTCTTGCCTGGATTTGATCGATCTTGATGATGCCTTGACCTTCTTAATTCTCGACTTCTCCAAAGCTTCGATCCCCTCTTCATAGCAAACAAGGCTATTTATAGGGGTCTCAGGGGGTGAAGGTGCCTCCTGAAAACGCTCCCGAATGAGGGGCCACTACCCGCTACATGCGCGGTGACTGGCCCCGCAATCAGGGCAGTTGCAACTGAGACGCGGGCGTTGAGCCAAACGCGCCTTGAAGTTTGAGACGCGGGCGTCGAGCCAAACGCGCCCTGAAGTTGAGACGCGGGCGTCGAGCCAACGCGCCTTAATGCTGAGACGCGGGCTTCGGGCCTTCACGTCTGGACGCTGAGGCGCGGGCGTCGGGCCGACGCGCCTTGATGCTGAGACGCGGGCTTCGGGCCGACGCGTCTGGACGTTGAGACGCGGGTGTAGAGCCAACGCGTCTTAATGCTGAGACGCGGGCATCGATTCCTCGCGTCTAGAGCTTGAGACTCTGCTTCCTTAATGGCTTGTCTGTTAGTCATTTTTTAGACAGCCTACAGAACCCCCTCCAAAGTTTCTGATATTCCGCAGTTGAATGGGACAGATTTCGGAATACTTTGGATCTTAGCCGTGTTCGCCTTTATGACTGGACTGTTGATGCTTCGGGCTTGATCTTATCTGGAATTGGTCTTCGTGAGTGTACTGTTGAACTCTTTGAAGCCGTCAGAGTTGATCGTGTTGAGTGTCTAGATACACAGTCTAGACCTCCCCGATTGCTTTTAGTCTGTCACGGGTGCGCTTTTGGCCGGGAGTGGTTGGTTGTCTGTTTGCGTCAGTGTACTGTTGAACTGACTTGCAGAAGCAGGAGACTGGACGCAGGTTCCTTTTTGAAAAAGCAGAGACTGCTTTAAAGACGCGACTTCCATGGGGTGGACGCGACGTTTGGCCGGTTTGGAGGGACGCGGACTTTGGAGAGACGCATCTCTTGAAATGCAGACGCGATTTTCTGGGTGCATTTATGATGATGCTGATGGGGCATGTCCATCGAAGAGCCGCGTACTTTGGGGCGCGCACCTGTGCCATGTCATGATTACGCCACCAGCTGGCCTGGGGAAACGGCGAGATTTCGCCTCTTGGCGCGCGGATCTCCCGGTTCATTAAATGAACTGCTCCACGTGTCAACTTCTGACTTGTGGCGGGGTCGCGACGCATGATCTTCCCTGTTCAAACAATGATTTGGCTCCACGCGTCAGGCAGCAATTCGCTGCAGCGTTTATTGGGCCAAACGCTGCGTATCTTCGCGAATCTCTGTGCCTATAAAAGGCAACAGTTAGAGACAGACACATCTTCTTCTCCGAACGCATTTGCTGAGAAAAGAGAGCTTCCCTCCTCTTTTTTGTTCATCTGTCCATCTTCGAACTCGGATTTCTGAACATCGATGGCTCCCAAGACGAAACCGACTGCATCATCCTCAAGGGCGACCGTCGCCGAGGCTGAGAGAGATGCTTCCTCTGCGCAGGAGGGTGTTTTCTGAGGTAAAAATGCACCTTCGGCGTGGGTTCCGCCATTAAAACATGCTCATAGAACCCTAAGAACCTTTAACACAAGATCGTGTTTGATTCTCGGACGCTGTCCTTGAGATGATAACCGGGGCGCGGGCCTGATGATCCGACGCTGGTGAACTCTGCATTCTGGATCCTCCACTTAGAACATTTCTAATTGTGAAGGTCTCTGGACGCGATTTGCAGAACGCGGATTTGATCCATGCGTTCTGTGCCGCGTTTTGTGCCATCAGGCGCCGATTTGATGAATCTGGCGTCTGAGTCCAAGCACTTTGAAATTTCACAAGTCTTGGTTTGCAGAACGCGGATTTGATCCTTGCGTTCTGTGTCTTCAACCGCCGATTTTGTAGAATCTGGCTTTTGAGTCCAAGTACTTAGAATTTTCATAAGTCTTGGTTTGCGGAACGCGGCTTTGCAGGTCTGGACGCGGGTTCGAAAAATTTCTGCGTCCAGTATCTCTTCTGCGTTTTGGTGCAAGTTCGCAGGTCTGGACGCGGATGATAACTCCTGCGTCCAGTGTCTCGGCCGCGTTTTGAATTATGAACACTTAGCGTCTTCCCTTATTTTTGGCAAAGTATCTGACCAAGTGTCTTTTTCTTTTGCAGTGCCGCATGTTTCAGGTTCACTTGCCAAGATGCACCACTTTGGACGCGTGGGTGGTGCCGACCGGGGCTTGACCTTTGTGCAAAGAATGAGTGTCCCCGTGACTGCTGACCAGTTACTGGATCGCAGGCTCTCTGATATTAACAGGAGGACCTTTCAGGCACTTATGACCGATGCCGCACTCAAAACGGATGACGGCGTTAGGTTGGAGAAGCCTGCCTTCTTCTTTGGGGATCATATCTATGATGATGGCCGTCGTGTGTCTGAGGGGACCTATAAATGGCTCCGTGAGATAAAGGGCGGAAGATTCTTTCTTCCAGACATGGAGAGGATGTTCCCGATGTCCTACTTCCAACACATGTCTGTCCCCCGGAAGATGGAATGGGACATTTCCCAGTATATCTCTGAGATCGCCCTTGGTGACTTTGGCCTTCAAAAGGTAGACCGCCATGATAGTCATGACGGGTCAGTTGTCGGACTGTTCCCTGCGTCGTCCAAGCCTGAAATCCCAATTGGAGAGATCCCGAGCTTGCTACCACCTTCCTCAATTCCTTCATAGAAGCAGGGGGTGACTATCCTGTCGACTTCCATGCGTATGGGTGGGTCCACTCTCCAGGGAACTACTGGTGGGGCAGGATGGTGGGTTTTGTCCTTACCAATCTTGAGGGACCGCTGAAGCGTGTGGGGCTGTACCCAGCAGTCAGGGCCGTGCAGTGGGGCGTCCCGATGAGTTCTCATAACTTCTTTGGGATTCTGGAGCGCTACAATCCTCGGACGGGGACATTCTTTACTCCGGTCGGAGAGATGGGCCTTGCCCTGCACGAGTTGTATGAGGTCTCCGGGTTGTCGTCAGGGGACATTCCTTACGAGGAATTTGTCCCAACCACCAGGGAACTGCGCCTTTTGGAAAAAGAATCTCCTCAAGTGTACGAGACCTACTGGGAGGTGATGTGCCATTTCTACATCTGCGGCCAGACAACTGCCTGGAGGTCAGGAGGCGTCAAGCAACTATCCTGGGCTGATTATCTGTTAATAATGTCAGCAATAAAGATCTCCCAGTAATCCGACTAGCTCCTAGTTCTGGTGGGGAAGTTGAAGACAGGATCGACGCAGCTTCTGACAAGTTCTATACCACGGAGTCGAACGAGGACGGCTTCGACCCTGACCTGGTCTTTGAGAGCTTTCACCATCAAGCCCGGACCCCTATTTCTGATCAGGCGCTGTTGGCGGGCTTCCTGATGTTGTGGCTGAAGAGGTGTGTGGTGCCCACGCTACCACATGAAGTTATTGTGGCAGATGTGGTATACCCGGCGGTACTCTTGGCTCATGGCCACCCCATAGCCCTTCTTCCAGCCGTGGTGGCTGGTATTCAAAGCGGGCTGCGGGTGCTGACCAAGAGCTTCTGCGAACCCCCAAAGACTGCTAATTCCCGTGGGGAGCCGTATACCGACTCAGAGGGGAACCCGACGGTGAGGCACCCCAACCCGCGGATTGAGCTGCCTTACACGTACCTCATGGCTTGGTACGTGATGCATTGTCCATCTCTCTAATGACGGCGGCGCGTGGGAGCATGGATCATATCCCATTTGTGCAACGGCTGGAACGTTCGGAGTGGCATGACACCTACCTGTATTACATTAGGAAGCGTCTTTCCTGTGCCACGAACTATCAGCTTAACCGTTGTTTTCCAGAGGTTCAAGGTACAGCCCCCGGGGAGCTGTTCACGGATGTCGCTGGGCGGGATGACTTCTCGCAATTGCCTGCTGGAGCCTTCTGGTGGTTGATCAATATACGACCAGGATATGTGCTGTTTCGCCAAGGGACTTCCTGCACTATCGAACCGTATATGCCAAGTCGTTTTGCCCGACAATTTGGCTATGATCAGCTTTACGTCGGGAATCCCAATGCTCAACTTGCCTTTGACGGGAACCTGTTCGAAGGCGCTCGGGCTTGGTATTATAGTGTGGCTGGAGGGACGGGAGCAACGTTCCATCTACCCGACGAGGCGCCTAAGTGCCGTATGAGCTTCAGCTTCTGTACTTGGTACTCCCAAGCCGGCCAGACGCCAGATCTTATTCCGGAATTTTCATGCCTTGAGAGTATCAATGCCAGTCTCGAGGAGAGGTCTGAATCCAGTAAACGTACTAAACTCCTCGACCAGTACCTGAAAGCTCAGAGGGAGGTCGAGAAACGATCGAGGAGGGAGCCCCCAGTAATGAGGGCGGAACCGCGACCGGCAAGGGCAAAGCCGCAAGCGACGAGGGCGGAGCCACCAGCAATGAGAGTGGAGCCGCGACCGGCAAGGAGGTTGAAGCAATTGGCGAGGAAGCGTCGTCGACGCTCTGCTTCTGTAGTTGAGCCTGCCCCAAAGAAGGCTCGGAGGGACTTAACGGCTGAAGTCTCTCAATCCAGAGCTATCTCTGCTGGAGTTGAGGCTCCTCCTGAAGGTGTCCCTGTTAGAGTTGAGCAACCGCTGGAAGATGAAGATTTTCCAAGCTTGGTCCATGCTCCTAGGTCGCGCAGCAAGGCCATGGAGGAAGGGGAGCTCGTTGAGCGACCCCTGTTGCTGGTGATACCGAGTCACCGGAGGTTGACATAATGGGCGAAGAGGATGTCGAGATTCCAGGAATCTCAACTCAGCCCGAGTCTCCTTCTGCTCATGAAGGGAGAGACGAGGTACAACAGCCGGGGTCTCCTAGTGTCTTTATTTCCAATCCTCGGGCAGTCGACCCTAGTCCTACCACTGGGGTGATTGGGGGTAAGGCTCCTGTTGCGGAGCTTCCTCGCGTGGTGCTATCGTCTTCTTCGTCATCGGGAGAAAGTGACTTTGAAGATGAAGTCGACCATGGCGATGAACCCTCTCTTCTTGATCAGAGCAAATTCTTCCACATCTCGGAGGAGAAAATATACGGGGGCGAATCATCGACTGCGTTACCGCCGGCTATAATCCCTGCTGAAGGTACAACTTCCTTGCATGTCGAGGCGATGGAAACAGTGTTGACCCAGCCCAAGGGGATTGAGGCTTCGGTTGCCGAGACAACCTTAGTGGGGGCAGCTGTTGAAGTTGGGGAGCCTTCCCCTTTGCCAGGAGGGGAAACAATCATTGAGGCGGAGGAGGTTCTCACTCCGCCGGTGGAGAAGGCTACTGCCGAAGCTGGGGGGACTCCCATTTTACAGGACTCAACGCCTCTGGACCTCGAACTTAGTAAGGCAGCTCTGACTGAGGGGGCTCAGGTGGGGAGTCTGACGATCGGCACCCTTCCAGAAGGCCACACAGCTCACTTCTCGGTGGAAGTTTCTGAAGAGGTTGTGCTTACAACTCCTTCATTGGTCGTGGAAGCTCCTGCAGAGGCAGCGCTCTAGGAAGCGCCAGTGGGTAGTCTTGCTCTTGCCACATCGACGGCCGGCACGGCTCTTGTGCGAGAAGACCCGCCCTATATCCCTTATCCCGTGACAGAAAAAGGGTCGGGAAGCTTCTTAGGTGGTGAAGACATGGGGGAGCTGGCACGTCAGATGGTGCAACAATTCTTCACCTCGATGGGATCATGTATTGATCTCATCTTCCGTGGACACAGCACCTTCCAGTTCGCCCAGAGGCTTCTTGAAATATGGCCGTGAGCGTCGAATTGGCGGGAGGCCCTTCACTTGCCAGGGCATGCCTACGGGTGGTAGAGCAACTTGGAGATAACCTGCGGGAGCTGGAATCTTTGGAAGATGCTGGCTCTTTTGATGAAGCCCAGGCCACCTTGACTAGGCTCCTAGCTGATCAGGAACGGGAGCGACAGGAGGCGGAGGCACAAATCGCTGCCGAGGTCCGTGACCTTGAATATTCCAAGGCTGAATTTCAGAAATTAGCCGGAGATTCGAGGGAATCTGAGCTCAGTGTGCAGAGCACGGAGCAAGTCATCCTCAGAACTCGGGACATTATCGCCAAGGCGGAAGCTGTTCTTGCGCTAAATGAGGAGAAACTTGTTTCCCTCAAGAAGGAGCTTGAGGAGCAACGGGCTGCTACGGCGCGTGCTGAAGAGAGTCTATCCCTACAATCTTCCAGGGTGGAATCTTTGCGGATGCAGCTGGCTGCCAGAAATTTCTTATCTGAGGCGGAGCTGCGGGACCGGGCTATCATGGAGGCTGAGAGGACGCGCCAGCATGAGATTCACCGCCTTAGGGAACAAATCCGTTCCTTGGCGCACCAGGACATTTAGCCTTCTTTTCTTTTTTTCTTTTTGTAAAGAAAAGGGACACTCTATTTATCAAGAGTGTTTGTATCCACTTCTATCATTTTTGATATAATAGAAGTTTTCTTTAAAGCTTTTGTCCTAATTTCTTTGTCCTGTTGTGGATGAGTCCAACTCTTGATCACTGGTCGTGATTACTGAACTTAGGTAGGACTAAGTTCTTTTAATGAGACGCGGTCTTGGCGAGACGCGGCATTAATCCCATAGAATGAGACGTGGCATCAATCTATGGGGACTTAGATTTCACCAAGCCTTTTTGACGAGACGCAGCGTCGATCACAGGGTGAGACGCGGTCGTCAGTCTACCGGAATTTAGATTTTACTAAGTCCTTTTACTGAGACGCAGCGTCAATCATAAAGTGAGACGCGGTCATCATTTCATAAGAACTTAGATTCTACTAAGTCCTTTTGATGAGACGCGGCGTCAATCACAAATCGGAACGCGGTCTTCTTGATGAGATGCGGCGTCAATCAAAAGATGAGACGCGGCATTGATCCGTAAAGTAAGACGCGGCTGTCAGTCCCTGGGGTGAGACGCAGCGTCAATCACAAGGTGAGACGCAACTCTGAATAACGCAAATCTGTCTTGCGTAGATCGGGCAGACGCAAGAGATGCAGTCTTGTCCGCTGAAGGGACGCGGCTTTCCCATCTGCGTTTAATGTGATCTGACTCAAGATTTTAGGAGATCTTTGCTCGTCAGGTCTTCACTGTTGATTGGGATTCCGAGTCATCCGTTGATTCCCAAGGCCGTTATCCACGCGTCAACTCCTGATTGGACTCAGGAGTTACTGCCCTTAAATGCAAAACCGATGCGGGCGGTTGAAAACCGGCGCTTGCGACGGTTCCCAAAGCGGCGTTCCACGCGTCAATCCTTCACTGGGCTTTGACAATCGTGCGTGACGGTTCCAATTAACGCCTCATTAATGGCAGTTATTAGGGCCTGCCTATAAATAGGGTGCGCTCCCCTTCTATAATCCAAGCTTGGATTATTTCTCTTTGGATTGCTCTGAGAAGTCCCACCTTCTTCAAAAAAGAGTGTCTTGATAGGGATTCCGTCTCCATGGATGAAGGTAATTCCGAGGATGAAGATGACCCAGAGCTCTCACGCTTCGGTTTGGTCTCTTCAAGAAGAACCCCCTCTCGGATCATCTTGGACGCCTGCGTTTGGGTGCAGAGAGGCCAACTCTGGCCAGAGGTCTCTGCTGGTATGTCCCCCGATGATGTGTATAGCCTGAACTTTGGCATAACCGTCTGAATGAAGTTCCGGTGCATTCCTTCTCTGGAATTTGTGCCAGTGACTTGACTTCTCTGAACGCGGGCACTTGACGCTGGCTTTGCCCATTGCGTTTCATGGCCACTGCCTTGGCGCGTTTCAGGACCTGAATCTTGCAACTCCTGTTCACCCAACAGAGAGATGGCAATTTTTGGCGTTCTGAAATTCTTTGCGTCTGGTGCATTAGGCGCGGGTACAAACTGAGGCCGCGTTTGAATCTTATACGTGGCGCAGTTTGACTCGCGTCTGTTTGACTGTGCGGGTTATTCCCGCGTCTGAAGTCTTGAATGGCTGCCGCGTTCTGTTACTCAGTTTCCTTTATAAAAATGTACTGAGTTCCAGATTTTCTGACTCTCTTTTTATTCTTTGCAGTTGGCTTGATGTCCTTTTTCAGGTTTGCTGGGCCCCAGAAAGAATATACCGGCTGGCGAACCTGCTCCACGTTCGTTTGTGAGAGATTAAATTATGGTCCTCGTCGTTTGTGAGAGATTAAATTATATCTCTGACGAGGACCCAACCCTCGCCAAGGTCTCTTCAGATCTGGTGCAAGAGACGGATAGGCTGAGTATCGGCGAGGGTGGTCCGGCGGTTGCGGCGGCGGATGAGATCCTCTTCCTCTCCCTACCCAGAAGTGACATCAAGGACATTCCGTTAGATGGCCTGCTGGAGGAAAGGGATGGTGATGAATGCAGGACTTTCTGCTGCCGCTGGACCTAGTGGAGGGTAGCATCCTTTGTGATGACTCCTAAACTTCCTCTCTCACCCTAGGAGTGACTCCATGTTCGTTGGATGGTCTGCTAGGGAAAGAGACGCGCCTGAACGAAGGGTTGCAGGACCTTCTGTTGCCACCGGACCTCAAGAACACCATTGCTCTTAGCTTACTCAGCTAGGGCGCTTTCGACTTTTGCGTCATTGCCATGGCGCAATCGGTTCCAATTGTGCACCTGGGATCAGATGCGGTTTCAAGGAGTGAGTACGGCCTCTGAGAGAGAGGGACTTCTTTGTACTCCTTAATTGTAACACTCATCTTATTGTATAAGAGAGCGTTTTGTATCACTTTCATATGCTTGAATATCAATAAAAGTGACACTTTTCTTTTTGCCTCTTTCTGTTGTCTTGAATGTTTTGTTTAGAAGCAAAAGAATGATTTTGGTGGACCCGCCACTTTATAAAAGAAAGTGACAAGTAGAGTGTGTACCCCCAGAGAAGGTGAACTTTTATCAAGGATTTGGGATTAACTTGATTTAAGATCAGCTGGGGATTTTGATGGAAGCATTGTTTATCGGTGTAATGTTAACCAACAATGCCTCCAAAATGAATTTGATACTCGGTTGGGGAGAATATCAAATGAAACTAGACTCGTGGGGAATCTAGTGAGATTTTTACCGCTAGAGGTGTGATATTAACTTAACGGTTTAGAAGTAATCTTGTCAGAAGTGTAATATTAACTTGACAAGGACGTGAGTTAGAGGTGTGATATTAACCTAACTCATCAGCATCTCAGTTTTATTTGGGAAAACTGAGGGTGTCACTGTCATAGGTGTGATGTTTAACTTAACAGTGATAGTAATGCTAGAGGTGTAATGTTGAACTTGGCATTGGTCGTCTCGGCTTAAAGAAGTCGAGGAAAGGTCATAGCCATAGGTGTATTGTTGAACTTAGCAATGACTCGGATGCTAGAAGTGTAGTGTTAACTTGGCATCGTCCGTCTCGGTTTGGACAAGGAAGTCGAGGAAAGGTCATAGCCATAGGTGTATTGTTGAACTTAGCAATGATTCGGATGCTAGAAGTGTAGTGTTAACTTGGCATCGTCCATTTCAGCTTCGATATGGAAGTCTGAAGAAAGGTAACTGTCAGAGGTGTGATATTAACTTGACAGACACTCGATGTACCGCTTAGAGGTATAATGTTAACTTAAACAGTAGTTTGTCAGAGGTGTGATATTAACTTGACAAGAATTTGCTTGCGATAGGAGCAATTTGAGGACCTGTCATTCTATTGATGAGAATTGACAAGTAGAATTTGAAGTGCCAGAGGTATAGTGTTAACTTGGCAAATTTGAGAGTTTGTTACTCTATGCAGAGTTAACAAGCCAGGTTTGTACTCGACGAGGAGTATTCATTACCAGAGGTATAGTGTTAACATAGTAATGATTGCATTTTGTGGTCCTACCATTCTATGGATGAGAATTGGTAAGGGATTTTTGGAGGGAAGAGTGGAATCAAGTCCACTTAGGATTTTTAGCAAACCCTCAGCTATCAACGGATTTGAGGTGCCTTTACCAACTACCGTTTGGTTGGGCTAGCCATGCTATTCCCCTCAGCATGATAAGTTGTCGAGGACTTATGTTGGGCTTAAAAGCCAACATTTTCCTCTATCCTTAGCCGTCGGAGGCGTTGGATGTTTTTGATCAGAGGTGTATTTTTAACTTGATCGGTGGAAGAATGCCATCTAGGGATAGTATTTCTTCAGGAATTTGCCATTGGTTGGCATCATGAGTGTATCGCCATTTGAGGTTATGAGGCGATACGATCCATTTGAGTAGACTGACTCTACTACAAACGGTCCTTCCCATTTGGGTTGGAATTTTCCTTTCGTCTTGTGTGTCATGACCATGGTCTTCGGACGGCTAAGACGAGGTCGCCTTTCCTGAAAGTTCGCGATTTGACTTTCTTGTTGAAGGCTCTGGTGATACGAGCTTGATAAAGCTCGATTTGTTGTTGAGCCTGCAGACGCTTGTCGTCCAAGGCTTCCAATTCTTGGAGTCGCTGTCGATGCTTCTCCTCTGTTGTCATCTCCGCTGTCAAGGCGACGCGAAGAGATGGAATTTGGATTTCCAGTGGAAGGACGGCTTCGCATCCGTACACCAAGGAAAATGGCGTGGCTTTAGTTGGGGTTCGCACAGTCGTGCGATAGGCCCATAAGCATTCGCCCAACTTATCGTCCCAGTCTCGTTGACTTTTCGAGACGAATTTCTTGAGAAGCTTGCCAATAGTCTTATTGAAAGCTTCTGCGAGGCCGTTAGCGGGCGGATAGTATGCCGTTGATGACACACTCTGGATTCTGAACTTGGCGCAGAATCTCTGAAAAGCCTGGCTGATTAACTGGGGTCCATTGTCATGGACAATCCGCCGAGGCACACCGAAGCGGTAAATAACGTGATGTTTCACGAACTTGATCACGTTAGATGATTTTACCTCCTTCAAAGGGATAGCTTCGGCCCACTTTGAGAAGTAATCGGTTATCGCTAGGATGAACCGATGTCCCTTTGATGATGGTGGGCTGATAGGACCAACCACGTCCATCCCCCACATTTCGAACGGCCAGGTAGAGGTCGTAGAGTGGAGGTAACCTGGTGCTTGATGGATGAAATCGCCATGTATTTGACAGGCGTGACATCTTTTGGCATAGGCAACAGCATCGGCAACCATCTTGGGCCAGTAGTAACCCAATCTTTGGAGTCGGTTTGCCAGCTTCGGGCTAGGTTGATGAGCTCCACACGTACCATCGTGGGCTTCTTTCAACACTTCGTGGGCTTCTTTTGATGAGAGGCACCGGAGCAGGATCCCGTCATGCGATCTACGATACAATGTTCGCGAAATCGCATTGTAGTAGAATTTGGAGGCTTTCCTTCGGATGGCAGCCGCCTCCCTGGTGTCTTCGGGCAAGATGCCGTACAAGACAAAATCAATGTAGGGGAATCGCCAGTCTTTAAGCTCTGGATCGGTCGACACTTCAAGTGTTTCCTTACCGCGATGATCTCCTGTTGACCTCTGGTAATCTCCGAGGGGACTTTTTGGGCAGTATAGGTCGTGGCTATAGACGAATACCTTCTCCATTGCTCCAACTGGAAGAGCTAAGGAGGCAGCAAGGGATGCAAGTGCATCTGCATGCGCATTTTGCTTGCGCGGTACATGGTCGATGTAGAAGTTTGAAAACCTCTCGGCCATGTGGATTGTCGCGTTGTAGTAGGGTACTAGATCTTCATGCCTGACCTCATACTCTCCGCGAACTTGGCTGACGATGAGTTTGGAGTCACCGTACGCCTCGAGATTTTTAACGCCAATCTCATCGGCGAATTGCATCCCAATCAAAAGAGCGTTGTATTCCGCCACATTGTTGGAGCAGGGCTCGGTTAACGAGATAGCTCGGGGAATCACATAATTTTGTGGGGAGACGAGTACTACTCCTACCCCCGCAACTGCGTGTCCCTTAGGGCTTGTTCTTGATGCACCATCGAAGAAAAGTTGCCATACTTGTCTTTCGAACAATGTCTGGGTCAGGCAGGCTTCGGCGACCTCGTCTGGGAGATCCTCGTAGAGTTTAGCTGCCCTCAGATCTGGGTGTTCGGCTAAGAAGTCCGCCACCGCTTGTCCTTTAATGGCTTTTTGGGGTAGGAAGTGCATCTCGTATTGAGAGAGCAATATAGCCCATTTCGCCAGTCGGCCGTTCAATGATGAAGGCTTTGTCATGAGTAACCTCAGGGGGTTGACTTTGGATATGACATTTATGGTTTGGCCCACCAGATAGTGTCGCATTTTCTGAATAGCGAACACCAGTGCCAAACATTCCTTCTCGATCGGGTTGTACCGATGTTCGGCTCCGATCATCGTTCTACTTAGGTAGTAGATTGCTTGTTCTCGCCCTTGGTCATCATTCTGAGCTAGTAGAGCTCCCAAAGAATGATCCATTGATCGGACGTACACCAGGAAAGGCTTTCCGGATACCGGAGCTGCAAGGACTGGTGGTTGGGTGAGGTAGTGTTTGATCTCCTCAAACGCTTTTCGACAAGCGTCGTCCCCAAATGAATGACACCCTTTTTCATCAGCTTGGCGAAGGGTTGGCATCTCCCGGAAAGGTTTGATATGAACCTGCGGATGTACGCCAATCGTCCTTGTAATCCCCTGAGCTCCTTGAGGCTTCTGGGGGGTTGTATCTCTTGGATAGCGCGGACTTTCTCTGGATCCAAATGGATTCCTGTGGAAGTCACAACAAACCCTAGGAATTTGCCACTGGCTACCCCCAGGAAGGACTTGGTGGGTTCATCTTCAATTGATGAGCCCGCATGATGTCGAAGACCACCTTCAGATCAGCTATGTGATCTCCTTTAATGCGACTTTTCACCGCGATGTCGTCGACATAACATTCCACCGTTTTGCGTATCTGCTGATGGAAAATGGCATTCATGGCCCTTTGGTAGGTTGCCCCCGCATTCTTTAGACCGAAGGGCATGACGGTGTAGCAATATACCCCTAGAGGTGTCCTGAAGGAGGTGTGCTTTTCGTCATCGGGATACATCTTGATTTGATTGTATCCTGAGAATCCGTCCATGAAGGACATTCGCTCGAATCCACAAGTGTTGTCAATCATGACATCCGTGATTGGCAATGGGAATTCGTCTTTGGGGCAGGCCTCGTTTAGATTGCGGAAGTCGATGCAGATCCGGATCTTCCCGTTCTTCTTGGCAACGGGTACGATGTTGGCTACCCAATCGGGATGCTGTTCCTCCCTGATAAAGCCGGAGTCAATAAGCTTCCTGACTTCTTATTGGATTGCCTCCATTATTTCGGGACGGAACCGTCGCTGCTGTTGTTTGACAGGTTTTACATCCGGATTGATGTTGAGGCGGTGCATAGCCACTTGAGGATCAAGTCCAGGCATGTCCTCGTAATTCCAGGCGAAGACGTCTATATACTCTTGTACAAGAGATATAAGATCCTTCTTCTCCGAAGGTGACAGGCCGTCACTTATGAAGATGGGTTTAGGATTGGCTTCATCTCCTAGGTTGACTTGAACAACCTTGTCTTCTGTGGGTGGCTCACGCTGTTCAAAGCGGATATCCCAAGAGCATTCAAATGTTTGATCCAAGAGTCTGTATCAGATTGGATCATTTCTTCATCTTCATCTTCCATATGGCTTGTCGAAACCATGTTTACTGAAAGCCCTTTGAAGATGTTGCCGACACTGACATCTGATTCCCACGACGACGTGTCTGATGAGCAGTCATGACTTGACAGTCTCTCCGAATCAGAGGCTGATGGAACTGGAGTTGATATATAGCCCAACTCCCGGCGCGTCTGATGATAGTAGTCAGGGGTTTTCCCTTTCGGTACAAAGGACCGAAGCAGTGTTCTTCTTTTGGCTGACGGGGGAATCAGGGTCAGCTGTCGAATTAGAGACGGCTGGTGCACGCCTGACTCGCAATGGCATCCAGAGAGCATCTGGATGAGCTGTTGACAGCAGCATGGAGAAGTGGCCTGATTGGCACTCCTTTTCCTTGTCAAATAATCCCTCAGATCCGTGGAGAGGGATTAAATAGACTAGCCTCGCGACGTGAAAGACGGGAGGAAGTCATGCGCTGTGCTGTCTGGACACAGGTTTCAGAAACGCGGCTGTCGCGTCGCGGCTGCGTCACGCGCGTCTGGCGTCTCTGTTGATATAAGACGCGACTTTCACGTTGCTGTCTGCTGCGTTGGAGCAGGGAGACTTGGGAGAGAGTGGGCTGCTGGGCCCCACACCTATGGGCGCGTGCTTCCTGCGTTTGACGAGACGCAGAAGCTTCGCTTTGGCGTTTGGCAAGTTGGTCTTCAGAAGGCTCAACTTGGGGAGTCTCGCGTTTGGGTCGCCAAACGCGGATCTCTCGCACTGGACGAGGTGCGGGCGAGGCATCGGATCGTACGCTGCGTCCAACCCCAGTCAGAAAACCAACGGTTCCAACTGAGTGTTGACGCGCGCGTCTTCTCTGTCGACGCTCGGCATTCCGATTGCGTCGTGGAGGAAGAGAGAAGCCAACAACTTCCTGGTTTGTAGAACCAGGGGTGTTTGCCACGCGGGTCTCCTGAGAGACGCTGACGCGGGCGTTCTGTGCGACACGGTCGATCGCACGAGTAGATGTGCCGGGGACCACGCGGGCCTTCAGAGAGGCGTTGGCGCGTGTGTTCTGCGCGACGCGGTTGATCGCAGCAGAGGTGTCTGAGGTTACGCGGGCCTTCTGGGAGGCGTCGGCGCGTGAACCAAACTTGGCACAGTGGGCAGCAGGAGCGCCCGACAGAGCCTCAGATTGGGCTTCAGGGGCTGTCCACTTGAGACCCTGCGGCAGACGCGGGTCTTTGTGCTCTTGGAGCCAGAAGAGAGGAACTCTTCATACTTCGCCTGGTCGAACTCGACGACGAGTGATTCGACCATTTTCCCCTTACGGAGAACGTCATCTTGCACCACGGTGCGCTCGTCAGTAACGAAGGTAGTCCCCAGCGGAGTCGCCATCTCTTGTTTGCGCCGGAAAAAGAAAAAGGGAATTGTTGTAAAGATTTCTTTGAATCAGATGAAAAGATTACAACAAGACTTTTCCTTCCAGTTACAAGGGAGGGAGGATGTTGAAGCTTGAATCCCCCCTTTGTTTAATGCTGGGTTCTTCGTGTGGCGGTGGAGAGTGAATCTTGTTCTCCGTTGACCAGATGACCGTCCTGGACCGTCGGGGGTCTTCTCTTCGGTCGGTAGAAAGAGTAACTCAGCTCCGTCTACCAAAACTCTCAAAGAGGAGGTAGGCGAAGAGGGGCTAGTACTCAGTAAGCTCGCTGAAGAGTCTCCTCCCTCTGTCTGTTGCTGAAGTTGTGCTTCCCTCTTGATGATCCTCTTGCCTGGATTTGATCGATCTTGATGATGCCTTGACCTTCTTAATTCTCGACTTCTCCAAAGCTTCGATCCCCTCTTCATAGCAAACAGGCTATTTATAGGGGTCTCAGGGGGTGAAGGTGCCTCCTGAAAACGCTCCCGAATGAGGGGCCACTACCCGCTACATGCGCGGTGACTGGCCCCGCAATCAGGGCAGTTGCAACTGAGACGCGGGCGTTGAGCCAAACGCGCCTTGAAGTTTGAGACGCGGGCGTCGAGCCAAACGCGCCCTGAAGTTGAGACGCGGGCGTCGAGCCAACGCGCCTTAATGCTGAGACGCGGGCTTCGGGCCTTCACGTCTGGACGCTGAGGCGCGGGCGTCGGGCCGACGCGCCTTGATGCTGAGATGCGGGCTTCGGGCCGACGCGTCTGGACGTTGAGACGCGGGTGTAGAGCCAACGCGTCTTAATGCTGAGACGCGGGCATCGATTCCTCGCGTCTAGAGCTTGAGACTCTGCTTCCTTAATGGCTTGTCTGTTAGTCATTTTTTAGACAGCCTACAATTCAAGGCGGTTAGGAGGAAATTTTGGGCCTTGGAGTTAGCCTCATATTCTCTAAAGGTAAATTCGGTCCATGTGCTTTCATCACTATCGGGTACAACATAGGGTTTGGTCAAGGATTTAGCTACTAAGCTTCCTAAAGATTGTAGGAAATAGTCATCCTAACCTTCCAAATAGGGAAATTAAGTCCATCAAATTTAGGAGGGTTTTTGATGTTATCGGCCATGTTTACTAGTGTATGAATGATGGAATGCAAATGTTGATTAGCAAATTTTAAGGATCTCTCTAAGGATGTTAAGGCAAACCTAGAGTCCAAGCTCTGATACCAATTGAAAATCACCTAGAGGGAGGGTGAATAGGTGATAATGCTAATCAATGCACAAATAAAAATTATGATGCAACAATCGCCCAAAACAAGACTAGAAGCCGGATTCCCCGTGAAGGGCTCTGAACTCCTTCCTCGTGATTCCTCTGAATATGAGTTAGAGGTGCACAATGCAATCTTGTTGTATGGGACTATGATTGACAAGATGAATGAAAACAAGTGAATATTGCAATGAAGATAGAGTGCAAGTAATAAGAGCAATGAAAGTAAAGCAAGAAGCAAGAGCAAGTAAATTAAACGCAAATACCGAGAATTTTTCCAAGGTTCGAGCACCCAGCTCTACGTCCCCGCCTTCCCCAGAAGGATTTCTAACCACTATAACTTCACAAAGATGTTACAAATACACCGGAGTACCAACTCCACAATCTCAAGTACAAGTTCTCTCTTGGTGATCAAAAGACCACAAACTCTCTTTTGAAAAGTTCTCTTCCCTTACAAAAATCCTTGTACAACAATGAGAGGATTGAAGCTCTTATGTGTAAGCGAAAAGAAAAGGAAATCAGAGAGTCTTTGAAAACACTTCAGAAAATGAGAAAAATATTCAGCACAAAAACCAAAAAACAAAGCTCTTTTGAATGCCTTAAACTTTTGAAACTTTTGCAAATTTTTCTTGTAATAAACCTCTCCCTAAACACCCCTATTTATAGTAGAGGGCTAGGGTTTAAGGATAAACCTCACTTAAGGCTAATTAGGAGGTATTAAGATCAGCAAATATCTCTTAAACACAATTTAAAGAGAAAAAGACAAAAATAAAACAGCTCAGGAAAATAGCCGTTACTGTTCAAACGGCTCTCTCAGTCGACCGGTCGGTCGACAGAAGTTCAAATAAAAGAGCCGTTGCCGGCTCTCGGTCGACCGAAAAATACAGAGAGCAAACGACTTACAGTCAGGAAAGTTTTGGTCGACCGTGAAACGTGCACACGAATACGCACCTGCTGCCAGAACCTCGGTCGATTGGGACGGTCGATCGCTCTGACCTGACATAGTGCGGTCGACCGGTCGGTCGACCGTCTCAGGCCAAAAGCAAAGTTGAAATAGAATTTTGAATGGAATTTGAAGCTAAACAAAGTAGTTTTGAATAGAGATATATATAAAACATAAAAATGAGTTTGTTGGCAGAAGATTGTATACAAAAAATTTTGTACATATTATAGAAAATATTTTTGGAAATAAGATGTGTGCAGAAACGTGTGTGATAGAGCTTCAAAACTATTCACTATTCTTTAACAAAACTATAAACTAGAAATAAATCTAATGAATTATCTTGATCAAACTTGAAGTCTTGAGCCATGTAATGCCTTGCTAGAGCCTTCTCTTCTATGTTCCTTCCTTGATGTGCAAAAAGCCTTTTTTGCTCCATGAACCTAGAAGTTCTTACAATAGCTAAGCAATGGCCTCCAAATATGGTACTAACCTGAAACTTATCTTGAACAAACTAATTAGTACCAAATAGCTCTTATTTGTTTTGTTATCATCAAACTCTAAACAAATGGAGAGCGTAACCTTTTGGGCCAACACGTACACCAAGCCAACAACCAACTACAACGCTTGGAGTGATGATCAAAAGAAGAATGCGAACCTTGACGCCAAAGCGATAAATGCTTTATTATGTGCTTTAACCAAAGAAGAATTTAACCGTGTGTCAACAGCCACTTCTGCAAATCAAATATGGCACACTCTTCAGGTAACACATGAAGGCACAAATAAAGTTAAAGAATCTAAGATTTCTGTTCTTGTCCACAGGTTTGAACTATTCAAAATGAAGGAGAATGAAACCATCTCAGAAATGGTTACACGATTCACCGACATAACCAATTCCTTAGCATCCCTTGGAAAGGATACACCCAAGTCAAAAAAGTTCGCAAGATCCTTTGAGCACTCACACCAGATTAGGAGAAGAAGACTACTGCAATAGAAGAAGCGAATGATCTCTCAATAATGTCATTAGAAAATCTTATTGGTAATCTAATGGCATATGTAGTGCAACTTGAAGATAGAAAGAAGGACGAACAACAACTTCAATCTAAGAAGAAAGTACTTGCCTTCCATACAACCTCAGATATGGAAAATTCAGATGACGATGAAGAGGAGATGGCGATGCTTTCAAGAAAATTCAAAAGGTTCTTAAAATAAGGTATGTTTAAAATGAATAAAGATACTAATGATAATTCTATTTGTTTTAAGTGTAACAAACCAGGTCACATAAAGAAAGATTACCCATTGATGAAATCAAAAGGATACTTCAAGAATTTCAATAAGTTCAACAAGAAGAAGAAAGCCTTTCAAGCAACTTGGGATGATAGCGACTCATCTTCCTCTGACGAAGAAGAAGCCACTGAAGCCGCCAATATCTACTTCATGGCCCAAGAAGATGAGGTACAAGATTATGATGAATTATTAGAAGCTTTTAATGAACTTTTTAATAATTTCAAAAATGAAAAGATTAAAAATAAAGTTTTAACAAAGGAAAATGAAAGACTCAACAATGAAAATGCAATTTTTGTTTCTGAAACATCTTCTTTAAATTCTTAAAAAGATGATTTTGAAAAAGTTATTTCATCTTTAAAAAGGGATAATGAAATTTTCTTAAAAGAGAATTCTTTGCTTAAAAAGGAAACTATTTCTTTAAATTCTAGAATTACTATTTTAGATAAAGAAATGACTAGTTTCAAAATTAAGTATGAAGATCTTTTGAAAAATGTGACTAAATATAATAATGGAAAAGAGAATTTAAATGATTTATTATCTTATCAAAAGATGTCAAATAATCATTTTGGTCTTGGTTTTCAAAAGATAAGATTTAAAAACCTACTCATGTTGGTCTTAGATTTTCAAAAACTAATTTTGTAAAATCTACACATCTTTATAATAATAATCCATATAATTCTTTTGTGAAAAGAAATACTATTTCAAAAAGAATTAGATGCAAATATATATGGGTTCCTAAAAATCTAAATAATGTTGATAAAAATGCTAATATTGCATCTTATATACATGATGTGTGTAATTCTGATAATTATGTTTATACTAACAAATAGAAACCAAATTCCAATTGGATTTGGGTTCCTAAAGGCTAATCTTTTTCGGACCCTATCATGATGGGTATAATACAAATTGTTTTATCTTATAGGTACCTTATAAAGAAAAGTGGATACTTGATAGTGGGTGTTCCAAACACATGACCGGACACATTCAACTACAGTCTTCCATTCAAATCAAAAAGTGAGGTACAGTAATATTTAGAGACAATAACAAAGAAAGGTTATTGGTACCGGCATGGTTGGTAACATTTCAAAACCCCTTATTGAAAATGTTCTTTTGGTAAGAGGTTTAAAACACAATCTATTAAGTATTAGTCGGTTATGTGATAAGGGTTATAAAATTATTTTTGAAAAAGATGCATGTCTTATATATGATACTAACATGAAAGATATTTTGTTTAAAGGTTTTCGTAACAATAATATTTATGAGTTATCAATAACCTATATATCATCAAATGATAACTTATGTTTACTTGCTTCTAATAATGATTATTTTTTATGGCATAAAAGATTTGGTCATTTGAATATGAAAACAATTTCTAAGATTTCTAAATTTGACTTAGTTAAAGGTCTTCCAAAAATAGCTTTTAAAAAGGATTATTTTTGTGATTCTTGTCAATTAGGAAAACAAGTTAAATCATCTTTTAAATCTAAAGATTTAGTTTCTACTAATAGATCTTTAAAACTATTGCATTTGGATTTATTTGGTCCTACTCATGTTGCTTCTTTAAACAAAAGTAGGTATGTTTTTGTTATTGTTGATGATTATTCACATTTTTCATGGGTAATTTTCTAAAAAATAAAAATGATACTTTTGATGAGTTTTCAAGTTTTTGTAAAAGAATTCAAAATCAAAAGTCTCTAAACATAGTCACTATTCGAAGTGATCATGGAGGAGAATTTGAAAATGAATCTTTTGCAAATTTCTGTGATAAGTATGGTATTACACATAACTTTACATTTCCTAAAGCATCCCCTCAAAATGATGTTGTGAAGAGTCAAATGGTGTTGTGGAGAGAAAGAATAGGACTTTGCAAGAATGTGCTAGAACTATGCTTATGGACAGTCATTTACAAAAATATTTTTAGGCTAAAGCTATTGCTACTGCATGTTATGTTTTAAATCGTGTGCTTCTTCGACCTATTTTAAACAAAACATCTTATGAATTATTTTATAATAGAATTCCAAAAGTTTCTTACTTTAAGATTTTTAGATGTAAATGTTTTATCTTAAATTCAAAAGATGCTTTAGATAAATTTGATGCTAGATCCAATGAAGGTATTTTTGTTGGATACTCTACTCAAAGTAAAGCATATAAAATATTTAATAAGAAAACATTTACTATTGAAGAATCATTACATGTTAAATTTGATGAATCCTTGACTAAGCCTATTTCTAATACTTCTCCACATGATGATGATCATATCATAGATACTCCTATTAATAATACTGTTATATCTTCTGATGATACAAACATTTCTAATGTTGATGAGACTCCTACCGAGTTACCTAAAGCATATGTTGAAGTAAGGAATCATCCACAAGATTTGGTTATTGGAGATATTAATCAAGGCGTTCAGATGAGATTCAAGT
Source organism: Agave tequilana (assembly GCA_038442645.1). Lineage (NCBI taxonomy): Eukaryota > Viridiplantae > Streptophyta > Magnoliopsida > Asparagales > Asparagaceae > Agave > Agave tequilana. Next base: position 21,215 of record JAVJIF010030868.1, read on the forward strand.
TGAACTACATGACACAAATTGCTTTCATATCACTCATTGAATCGAAGAATATCAAAGAAGCATGTGCAGATGATTTTTGGACAATTGCAATGCAAGAAGAGTTGAATCAATTTGTCAGAAATGATATTTGGGATCTTGTACAACGTCCTACTGATCATCCAGTCATCGGTACCAGATAGGCCTTTAAGAACAAACTTGATGAATCAGGTCAAGTTATTAGAACAAAGTAAGGTTAGTAGCACAAGGATACAATCAAGAAGAAGGTATTGATTTTAATGAAACTTATGCACCAGTAGCAAGGCTTGAATCTATTCATATTTTACTTGCTTTTTCTTACTTTATAAATTTCAAACTTTATCAAATGGATGTTAAAAGTTCCTTTTTAAATAGTATTATTAAGAAAACTGTTTATGTTGAACAACCTCCAGGTTTTAAATATGAAAAATTTTCAAACCATGTTTTTAAACTTAAGAAAGTTTTATATGGTTTAAAACAAGCACCCCGTGCTTGGTATGATAGATTAAAAAGTTTTCTTTTAAATTCTAATTTTAAGATGGGAAGAGCAGATACAACTCTCTTTATTAAACATGTTAATAAAGATATCTTAATTATTCAAATATATATTAATGATATTTTATTTGGATCTACTAACGGTAATCTTTGTCAATAATTTTCTATGGCTATGCAGAGTGAATTTGAGATGAGCCACATGGGCGAACTTACTTACTTTCTTGGTCTACAAATAAAGTAAATGAATGGTGGAATCTTCATTTCCCAGTGCAAGTATGCAAAGGAACTTCTGAAAAGATTTGGTATGAAAAATTCTGGTCATAAGAATACTCCCATAAGTACTACTACATTCCAAAACAAAGATGAAAATGGTAAGAATGTTGATCAGAAACTCTATCGAGATAGTATTGGTTCTTTACTATATATTACTTCAAGTAGACCTGATATTATGTTCAGTGTTTACTTATGTGCTAGATATCAATCAAATCCTAAGAAATCTCATCTTAAAGTAGTGAAAAGGATTTTTTGATATATTAATAATACAATCAATTATGGCTTATTTTATCCAAAATTAAGCACATTTGATTTACTATCATATAGTGACATTGATTTTGCTGGATGTAAATCTGATCGGAAGAGTACTAGTGGTACCTGTCACTTTTTGGGACATTCACTAGTATCATGGTTCAGTAAAAAGCAAAATTTTATATCATTATCAACAACCGAGGCAGAATATATCGCTGTTAGTGTTGCATGTGCTCAAATTTTATGGATGAAACAAACCTTATTTGATTATGGCATGTCTATCACAAACTCACCTATTATGTGTGATAATACTAGTGCTATTAACTTATCTAAAAATACAATTCATCATTCACGTACTAAGCATATTGATATTAGACATCATTTTCTACGTGATCATATTTTAAAAGGTGATATTTCTCTAAATTTTATATCAACTGATAATCAAATTGTAGATATTTTTACAAAACATCTTAAGAAGATATTTTTATGAGATTTCGAAGAGATTTGGGTATTTGCAATAATTTTTTTAATATTTTTTCAGAATTTTTTTAAGGCATTTTTCAATAATTAGTCGACTTATCAAGACCTATTAGTCAACTTATTAAACACCTAGTCGACTTAATAGTGACCCAGTCGACTAAATTGCATCTAACAGAAACATGAATTTTTTGATCTCTAAAAGTTAGTCGACTATATTGACCAACTAGTTGACTAGTAAGTGGATTAGTCAACTAGTCACAAATACCAAGTCGACTAACTATGTTAAAAACTGTGTTCTGTTATTGGTTTTTAATTTTCAAAACCCGACCCGTATCATTATTTTTGGATCCGATCTCACTCTCTTTTTGATCCTAAATGTTGATTTGGTATTTACTTTACTTTTCTACCATTAACCCTCATCAAAACCCTAGTTTTCACTCTCCAGCCGATCGAACCAGTCGACTACAGGGACAGGTTGTTGCTATGAATCCATCTTCTCCTTCCTTCAATTTCTTAGTAAATTTGTTCCAATCTCTACAGTTTCCTTCCAATTCTTGCTTTATCTTCCTTTAATTTCAGTTATAATCATGTCTAGATCTATGAGAACCAAATTTACTCCATCTTCTTCCTCCTCTCAAGTTGATTTTAGGGCTTTTCTGAAAAATCCTGCCCTAGAAGAGGACTTCCTTAGAATTTCCTCCTTAGAAATTTTACCTGGTAGATTTGTGAAATATGAGGACTTTAATGACTATGATATTGTCTCATATATACAAAATTATGGTCTTTATCATATGTTCTCTACGGATTCTAGGCAAGCCTATTATCCTTTCTTGATTCACTTGTTTTATACCAATTTAATGTATGAAGACAATGAGGATGATGTTCATATATATTCTATGGTTAAAGATATTAATATCAAGTTATCCCCTAAATCCATAGGCCGTATCTTTTCCATTCCTTATCACGGCCTCTCTATTAATGACATTAATATGGATGATGCAGAGGTCTTATCAAATATATTTCTTTCAGGTCAAGGATTACCTATATCGAACAATAAATTGAAACCTATTCCCCGTCTTATAGGTCGTATCCTTGCCTATAATATTTGCCCTAAAATCGGGAGTTAAAAAAATTATTATCGTGATTTAGCCACTTGTATCTATGCCATCATGGCTGGACTAGAAATTAATTGGGGAAAGATTATTTTTGATACTCTTGTTAAGGATCATACTGTTGGCTCAGAGGCCTTCCACTCTAGTTTGATGATGATTAACTCATGTACTTATGTTTACTAATAATCTTGTGATGTTTAGTTTCAGATTTTTAATCAAGATATTAGTTGGTGATTAGCTTCAACAAAGGAGTTTCGAAGCTTTCACATGTTGATTCAAGAGCACGAGTATCAAAATCATATTTAGCACTCATTGGAGTCAAGTTTGGTGCATCACGGTTTGGATCGAGTCGCCTTGAAGATGGAGTTCGTTAAGAAGACTTCGGTACCTTTAGTTTAGTGTTTTTAGATCTATTTGTAAAGATTAGATAGTGTGATATGCTCAAATTCACAATACACACACGTTTCATGTTTCGGATTTAGTTTTTCAGTTTTTGGTTTAACCGATATTGGTTTTCATGAATAGATAGTATCAATACAAGTTTAAATGCTTTTATGTATATAAGATGTGTTCTATATACACGCATGCTTAACTTCCTAGACAAACTTATTTTGATATGCCTATTCATGAGGTTTTGTGTTTTGGTATTTTAACAAAACATATTTTGGTTTTTAAAGACAAAAACAATTATATATATATATATATATATATATATATATATATATATATAATATATATATATATATATATATATATATATATGCTTCATGTATATTGAACCTATGTCCAAATGCAACATGCCTAATAGTGTTTAAGTATCATGTTTTTGTATTTGGATAAGGTTTGGACAAAATTCATTTGAAAAATCCAAGTTTGGAAAATTACGGTTTTTGGTTTTCGGTAATTTTTCCATAACAGAAAAATGGTTCAAAATTTTTGATATTTGTGTTGAAATTTTTAACACATGTTTGTATATCATATATTATATTAGAAACTATTTTTGTGAATTTTTAGAAGTTTTATGAGATTTATTAGAATTATTTAAAACCCAGTTTTCTGACCCAGATTGCCTTCTGTCAGGGTCTAGCGGTCGACCAGACCGGTCGACCGGACCCAGAGTCAATCGACCGACGTGCACAAACTTGTGCACGTTGGCTTGGTACTTGAGCCGGTCGACCGCGCGGTCGACTGACTGCAAGTCCCCCACTCTCGGGTGGGGGCGGTGGACCGGACGGTCGACCGTAAGCAAGGCACGGTCGACCGGTCGGTCGACCGGCTAGAGAGCATTTGCTCTCTAGATTTGGGCGGTCAACCGGACGGTCGACCGAAGGCTTCCAATGGTCAAAAATTTGACCGTTGGCGGTCGACCGCCAGCTGCCAGAGCTGCCAGTTCAGCTCCAACAGCTAGTTTTCCAATGGGGCTTTAAATACCCCATTTGTATGGGATTTTCACCAAGAATTTAAGAGCCAAAAATTCCTACTCTCTAGTGCTTATTTTAGCAAGTTTTCAAAAAGTTTTTAACGCCAAAAGATCTATCTTTATATTGTTTTATGGTATTGGAAAAAAATCAAAGAAAATAGAAATTTGGGAGATTTGTGTTGTTCTTCATTTCCATCATCTTCAAAGAGTTTTCCCAAGGATTTTTATTTGAGTTTTTGATTTCCAAAACACCTGATTTTTCCACTTGAGCTATATCTACTATCCTATTCTATAGGATCATTTATTTGTGGGAAAATTGAGTTTGTGGTCTTTTGTGATCACTTTGTTGTAAACCCCTTTCTTTGTGGCTATCCCTCTTTGGTAGAGGTTGATTTGGATTGTGGGGTGCTCCCTCTTTGTTAGAGGTTGAGGTTATGGTTCACTCCCTCTTGGTGAGGTGGAGTTGGTGTTGGTTTTGGATACCTCTTTAGTAGAGGTGGATTATGGTTGTTTGGCTAAGGGCCTACCCCTATTGTGTGAGGTAGTGCTTGTATTGCCTCGGTGGAAGTTGTATTAGTTGAGAGAGGAGTTCGGTACTCTTAGTGGATTGGAAATCCTTCTCGGTGAAGGCGAGGATGTAGCGCTCGATGCTCGAACCTCGAAACACATCTTCTTGTTTGCGTTTGATCAATTGGCTCTCAACCCTCTCTCTCTTTTTATTTGTTTATTGCATCATTCATATTGTCATATATTATATGCTTGTGTTGTGCCTTGCATCTATTCATATTGCTCATCACATATTATATGCTTGGATTGTTTGTGTGTGCCTCACTTGTGCCTAATCACGAGAGCTTCATATAGCACCTCAACTCTTATTCAGAGGAATCAAGATGAGTTAGTCCAGAGCCCTTCACGGGGAATTCGGCTACACTTGTTGGTTGCATAAAGTGTAGTTGCAAATTAATTTTAATTTCCGCATTTAGTTCATTAGATTAGCGGTACACCTATTCACCCCCCTCTAGGTGTACTTTTAATTGGTATCAGAGCCTACGCTCCTGATATTTGGTTTAACTACCTAGGAGTGTGATCTTGGTTTGCTAATCTATCATTTGCATTTTGCACGTATATTTGTTTGCACACACTCATGGTTTGCTTGTCACCTCCCATTTTTGATGTCGCCAACATTGACAAGTGGAAACTTAGAATGTCCATGTACCAAAAACCTAGGCTTGCATGTTTTCCTTGCCGCTATCAAGAAATGCTATCTTGATAACCGCAATCATATAGGGGCCAATACACTTGCCCTTGAGGCTATTAGAAGCACGCTTAACAAAGATTATCTTATGCTTGTTTCTAACTATGATTCCGCCTTTGCAGTGTGGAACAAGTAGACTACCTCCGAGCTTCAAATGCCCAACATCATGGAGGATGAGTCTAGTGGAGAATCTGAGCCATAATGCTTTATGGTCCAAGGGAATGACTCCCTTGAGGTATATTCAGAATCTCAATTAGATTGTGATGATGCTAGTTCTTCTAGTAATGAGCATGTTGATCCTAACACTTTAAATGGAGAACTTTTTATTGTTTGTGAAAAATTGATAGAAAAATACAACCTTTTGAAAACGAAGAGTTTTGAATTAAAAGAAGAAAACAAGGTTTTATGTTCAAAACTAGATTTGGTTTTGCAAGATAAAGTAGATATTTCAAATGAGAGGGATTCATTGAAGTCTCAACTAGACCTTGCATTAAAGAAAATGATTTTTTGAAAAATAAAAATGATTTTGAAATAATTTTGAAGAAAAATGAAAACTTGTCTTCAAAAGTTAACTTTCTTTTAAAAGAAAATGATTCTTTAAAATGAAAATTGCTTCTATTTCTAAGGATTTAGAAACTTGTTTAAAGAAAAATGAATCTTTGAAAAATAATATTGATTCTCATGTTTGCCATGCTAGGATAGCTTCATCTAGTTCACCTATTGCATGCCACACTTCTTCTTTAATTGAAAATGATATATACATGCTTAAGAAGAGTGTAGATTGTTTGGGCTCCAATTTGAGCCAATGTGTTATGAGTCATACACGTTTGGAATCTTTGTTTCGAAAGAAACAATTTCCATCTTTGCATGCACACCAACCACGGCATACACATGCTCCTCACGGTCACACCCATCACATGTATGCTCATGTGTACACATGTACACATTGTGGACGTAAGGGCCACCTTGATAAATTTTGTTTTGATCGTATAAATGATTGTAATTTAGCAACTAAATTTGTTTGGGTTAGAAAAGGTATTAACCCCCATGGACCCAAAAGGGTGTGGGTACAAAAGACCACCCCTATTGCATTTGATGTAGGTGTGGGCTCTCGCATGACGTGAGAGTAGCGGTACCTTGAGGTGGATGCGTTCCGAGCTTTATGAGGATTATTTGGATGCATCACTTTCAAAGGAAGTTTGGTAGAAAGACCACCTTGGTTTGGAGAGCTAGAGAGGTGCCTTCATTGGTTTTGATATCAATCTCTAACTCCTGTTTATTATTTGCATGCTTTTCATATCTTTGATTTATAGCATGTCATGTTTTATTGTTCATTATGCCTATGCCATGTTTATTAGAATAGTGATATACATGTTTAGTTATTAGAGACACTCATGTTTTATATGGATCTATATTTAGTGCTCTCTCCTTGTTTTAAACTAATATGTATATCCTAGATCTAATGCATATGTATATGCATAGTGAACATATGGATGTTTATGATTTTTGTTTTGATGCTTCATGTTTTGAATATATGTTTAAATGTTAGTTTTCATTAAGACTAGGATTTATAATTGTACATATAGTGGAGCACAAATAGATCATAATATGTTTGTGCTTGAACGCTTATTTGTACTCATTAGATGTGCTAGTATAGTCTAGTTTTGATGATTCATGCATTTGACTTGTATTCCCATTTTACCGATGTTTTTCATGTTAATATGTTTAACTTCATGTATATGTCTATCTTGTCTAAACTATTGAATATACATATACATCCTTGAGCCACGTGCCTTCATGCATATACATTTGTGGACTCGTTATGTTTGGATATGTATGTATATACTTTAGTTTGTACTTGACATACATATGCCTTGAAGAAGTTGAGTTTTGATGATTTTCGTGTTTTAAGGAATATCGAGCTTGATTGCCTATTTTCATGATTATGTTCTTCACATTTTATTAGAACACTCAACTTTCTTGTTTACTCATCTTTATTTTCATGAGTCATATTCATGCTTCATTGATTTTGAGTGTTGGCTATCATGTGATTTACATAGTTTTCATGAAATATAATTTTGTTTTATTCCTTACTTGAAGGATTTCGTACTAGTTTATAAGTTTTTTCATTTAACTAGTTGCGGGATTCTTCGTTATGGTAGAGTTTTCAAATAAACTATATTTTTCAAACCTATTTTTGAAAACCCCTACCTTCCACGGGCGGTTGGTTGGGAGACCATGCCTTGTATGCTTTTATTGAAAATCATTTTTAACTTGTGCATGATATGGGTGGATAGGATATGAGATATACACTTGACATTATTGTTGTTTCAATTGGTATCATTGGATCTTTTCAATTGGTATCAATATTGACATTTTCGTATACTCATATATTGTTTTGTGTATGTATGCTTTCAATTAGTATCATCTATTTTGATTAGTACTCATTTTTCATACACTTATATATGTTTTATTTGTACTTACTATATCCCTATATTGTTGAGCACAAATTTTTATTTATCCAAAGCTTGAATGTTTAATCACTATCATGTTTCAATTGACTAGTTTTCAATTGGTATTCAATACAAGCTTATGCATCATTTTATTTGGTATTTCATAAAGGGGGAGAAATTTTGTATTTTTATCTTTCAATTGGTATTTTGTTTACCGTTGATTTCTACTCCCACACTTTATGTTGAAAATTGATTTTAATTTGGTATCATATGTTCTAAAAGACAAATACTTACAATTGGGATCATTTTGTATCAAGATGTTTATTTGAATACTTTCAATTGGTATCAAGATTTTATGTGTTTTCTCACAATTGGTATCAATACCTTATTTACTTTCAAATTGGTAAATGTTCACTTTCAATTGGTATCTTAATTGATTGTTGCCCCTTATTGATATTATTTTTATTTGGTTTTGACCCCTTTGTTGATGATTGACAAAAAGGGGAGAATTATTTGAGTTTATTTGCATGTTTTGTTTTATCTAGAAACACATTTTTTTATTCTTAGTTTGTTGTTTATTAGTATCAAGAGTTTTTTTTATTGATTGGTATCAAGAGCATTTTATTGGTATCGTTTATTTGTATCAAGAGCATTGCTTAATTTCACTTAATTTATTATTATTATTTTTTTGGTATCAAGAGCTTTAATAAGTTTTGTCGTTTAATTGGTATGAAGATCATGTTTTTTTTTGCTTGTTTATGCATGTTTATCTTCATGTATTTGCATACATGGTTATGAGCCTTCATTGCATATTTACTATGTTTATTGTTATGCATGAGTTAAGGGGAGCTTCTTTGAAGCTTAACTTTAATCCATGCATATATAACTCCAAGAGTTTTGTCATCATCAAAAAAGGGGAGATTGTTGGCCTAGAGGCCTTCCACTCTAGTTTTGATGATGATTAACTCATGTAGTTATGCTTACTAATAATCTTGTGATGTTTAGTTTCAAATTCTTAATCAAGATATTAGTTGGTGATTAGCTTCAACAAAGGAGTTTCGAAGCTTTCACATGGTGATTCAAGAGCCCGAGCATCAAGATCATATTTAGCACTCATTGGAGTCAAGCTCGGTGGATCACGGTTTGGATCGAGTCGCCTTGAAGACGGAATTCATCAAGAAGACTTCGGTACCATTAGTTTAGTGTTTTTAGATCCATTTGTAAAGATTAGATAGTGTGATATGCTCAAATTCACAATACACACATGTTTCATGTTTTGGATTCGGTTTTTTGGTTGTTTTAACCGATATTGGTTTTCATGAATAGATAGTATCAATAAAAGTTTAAATGGTTTTATGTATATTAGATGTGTTCTATATACATGCATGCTTAACTTCCTAGACAAACTTATTTTGATATGTCTATTCATGAGGTTTAGTGTTTTGGTATTTTAACAAAACATATTTTGGTTTTTAAAGACAAAAACAATGATATATATATATATATGCTTCATGTATATTGGACCTATGTCCATATGCAACATGCCTAATAGCGTTTAAGTATCATGTTTTTGTATTTGGATAACGTTTGGACAAAATTCATTTGAAAAATCCAATTTTGAAAAAATACGGTTTTTGGTTTTCGGTAATTTTTCCATAACACAAAAATGGTTCAAAATGTTTGATATTTGTGTTGAAAATTTTAACACATGTTTGTATATCATATATTATGTAAGAAACTATTTTTGTGAATTTTTAGAATTTTTATGGGATTTATTAGAATTATTTAAAACCCACATTTCTGACCTAGATTACCTTCTGCCAGGCTCTGGCGGTCGACCGGACCAGTCAACCGGACCCAGAGTCGGTCGACCGGTCAGTCGACCGACGTGCACAAACTTGTGCACGTTGGCTTGGTACTTGAGCCGGTCGACCGCGCGGTCGACCGACTGCAAGTCCCCCACTCTCGGGTGGGGGCGGTCGACCGGACGGTCGACCGTAAGCAAGGCACGGTTGACCGGTCGGTCGACCGGCCAGAGAGCATTTGCTCTCTGGATTTGGGCGATCGATCGGATGGTTGACCGAAGGCTTCCAATGGTCAAAAATTTGACCGTTAGCGGTCGACCGCCAGCCGCCAGAGCTGCCAGTTCAGCCCCAACGACTAGTTTTCCAATGGGGCTTTAAATACCCCATTTGTATAGGATTTTCACCAAGAATTTAAGAGCCAAAAATTCTTACTCTTTAGTGTTTATTTCAGCAAGTTTTCAAAATGTTTTTAAAGTCAAAAGATCTATCTTTATATTGTTTTAGGGTTTTGGGAAAAATCAAAGAAAATAGAAATTTGGGAGATTTGTGTTGTTCTTTATTTCCATCATCTTCAAAGAGTTTTCCCAAGGATTTTTCTTTGAGTTTTTGATTTCCAAAACACCTTGTTTTTCCACTTGAGCTATATCTACTATCCTATTCTATAGGATCATTTATTTGTTGGAAAATTGAGTTTGTGGTCTTTTGTGATCACTTTGTTGTAAACTCCTTTCTTTGTGGCTATCCTCTTTGGTAGAGGTTGATTTGGATTGTGGGGTGCTCCTTCTTTGGTAGAGGTTGAGGTTATGGTTCACTCCCTCTTGGTGCGAAGGAGTTGGTGTTGGTTTTGGATCCCTCGTTGGTAGAGGTGGATTGTGGTTGTTTGGCTATGGGCCTACCCCTCTTGTGTGAGGTGGTGTTTGTATTGCCTCGGTGGAGGTTGTATTGGTTGAGAGAAGAATTCGGTACTCCTAGTGGATTGGAAATCCTTCTCGGTGAAGGCAGGGATGTAGAACTCGGTGCTCGAATCTCGAAAAACATCTTCTTGTTTGCGTTTGATCAATTGGCTCTCAACCCTCTCTCTCATTTATTTGTGTATTGCATCATTCATATTGTCATATATTATATGCTTGTGTTGTGCCTTGCATCTATTCATATTGCTCATCATATATTATATGCTTGGATTGTTTGTGTGTGCCTCACTTGTGCCTAACCACGAGAGCTTCATATAGCACCTCAACTCTTATTCAGAGGAATCAAGAGGTGTTAGTCCAAAGCCCTTCATGGGGATTCGGCTACACTTGTAAGTTGCATTAAGGGCCTGTTTGGTTGTCGTAACTGGCCATAATTCGTAGTTGTAATTGGTAAAGTCTTTTACAATTGTAAATGAGTTACATGTATGTAAATTTTACGGTGTTTGGTTGGTAATATAAAATTGTAAAATGGAAAAGTATATTGTACTTTACGGTGTTTGGTTGTCGTAATGTATAAGTCGTAAGTGAAAAAGTTGACCACAAAATTAACTATTTGGTGATTTTAAAAGTTTTAATACTGCAAATAAATATTAAAAAAAGTTAAATATTAAAAAATTTTAATATTAATATAAAAAAATAATACAAATTTGTATGACCACAAAATTAACTGTAACTGGGCTGTAAGTGAGTGGTAACTGGGTTGCAAGTGAGTGTTAGTTGAGTTATGTAAGTCTTTTACGAATTACGGTCCAAACAAACGCCGTAGTTATAACTGGTTAGTAAGTCATTTACGAATTCCAGAGTTTTACGCGAAAAAATGGCCCCTAAGTGTAGTTGCAAATTAATTTTAATTTTCGCATTTAGTTTATTAGATTAGCGGTACACCTATTCACCCCCCCTCTAGGTGTACTTTCACATACCTCCTTCCTTCCTTATGGAGCCTTTTTATCACATGTGTTTCGAAATTTTCACATCGATCTTGCTTCCAAAACTAGTGTTATCAAAGTCTTCGAACCTTTTGATTGTGCCGTTCTTCATCGTATGAAACTTCACGATTTTCCTCATCCTCCACCATAACCACCCTCTCCTCCTCCACAAAGTTCAACTCAACCTCCTTCTTCCTCAACACAACCTCCTTTCACTGAACCACCTTCATCCCAACTACCTCCTTCATATGCAGATGTCTTCTACAACTCTCTTTCTGTTGAGATAGAATCTCTACATGCCAAACAACAATTCATTCAAGACTCTCAGAATGCAATGCTCAAAAATCAATCTTTACTGATGACTTATTTTGAGCATATGCAACTAAAGATGGACTCATTTGCATCTACTCAAACGGAGATTCTGAATATCCTCAAGACTCATTTTCCACCACCTCCTCCTCCTGGATCCGACATTTGATGATTATGGCGTTGGATTTGCTACGTGTTTTGTTTTTTGAAGTTATTGCCTCTTTGTGTATTTTTCTTTTTTAAGACTCTTTTAATTTGTACTTAATTATGAAAACAATGGTTGTTTGGAAACAATGTATCTTTTATGATCTATGCTATTTCTCTTTTTGTTCATGACAAAGGTGGAGAAAAATCTGTGTTACATATCTAAATTCTAAATTCTGTGTTACACTGTGTTACATATCTAGTTAAAATTCTATGTTACATACATTTGTGTGTTATGGCAATGGCAATATCTATATGATGGATTTTGACATATATCTGTTATGGCAATAGATATATGATACATATTTTTTTTGGCATTTGTGATATGGCAATGCAGGGAACACTTTACTTTATGCAGGGGAGAATAAGAACACTTGACTTGTTACATATCATTTGTTATAACATGTTTACTGCAGGGGGAGTTTTCATATACACAGGTTGTCATCATCAAAAAGAGAGAGAATGTTGAAGCCTATAAGATTGAAAGATTTTGATGATGGACAAGCATTTATACGGAGTTATAATTACTCAACCTCAGTTGAAGATTTTGGGTATTTTTTGTGTATTTTTAGAAAAATTGTTAAAAGCCTTGAACACACACACAAATACCTATATAGTCGACTTGATCTCTAAGCATAGTCGACTAACCTAACCTATAGTCGACTTGAGAAAATCCCTAGTCGACTAAGTTCTTCTAAACAAATATCCCAACTTTCTGTTTATACTCTAGCATCAAAATTAGTCGACTTGACCTCTAAGTATAGTCGACTAACTCATTATGTAGTCGACTAACCATGTTTATATAGTCTACTACAAACAGTTTTCCAGAAACATAGTATCCGTATCAGCCTAAGTATAGTCGACTTACCCCATATATTAGTCGACTAACCTTTGTAAATTTTGTTCTTCAAGTCGACTACCCTCCTACCCAAGTCAACTAATAGCAGTTTATAACTGTTGTGCAGTTGGTGAATTCTTGTGTTTTAACCAATGTTTCAAAGTTCAAATTTGTCCTGATAACTACCCTAACTGACTATAGATTTCACCTATAAATAGGGTGTTGTCCTAGGATCAATTCACCAATTCAAATCTCAAGTTTTCAGCCTAAAAACTCTCTTCAAAATTCTGTTTTTTCTGAAAACTGTTCTACTTTCTGTTTTTTCACCAATTCCTACTCTATTGTGAAGATTTCTGAAAGTCCTCCTATAAGAAACCTTGTCCACAAGCACATTCAGATTCAAGGCTTATAGGATCAACTATAATCATTCAAAGCGGAGCATTATACAAGGGCGTCTTCTTGGTGTATAAGAGAAGTTGTACAAGGTGTTTGTTCTCTTGGTTGTAAAGAGGAGTTGTACACATTTGGCAAAGGGCTTTTTGTCAAGTGGTGTACAAAGTATTGGTTTTGGGTGTATCCAAATCAGGAAAGGAAAATCTCAAGCGGTTTGCTTGGGGACTGGATGTAGGTCACAAGGATCGAGCCAGGATAAATCTCTTGTCTTTGCGTTTGCATTATTTTCTGAGTTTTATCTTATGAATTTCTATTTCCTACAAGTAGTTTCAATTAAATTTTTATAAACACTATTCACCCCCCTCTAGTGTTTGTGTTGCTTGAATATAGATCCTATAGATAGTTTAGTTATTACCTCTTATATGTGTGTTTTTGATACTAACACTTCTGTAGGCCCACTTCCTCAAAAGAGGGAGTACGTTCAGAACGTCAGGTCTTTTACTTGCCTGATAGGTGGACCTAGCGCTCAACGCTTTACTACTAACTCCGTTTGAGTGTAATTACGTCGTGAGCCATAGCTATACTGTTAGCTCAGAGGCCTTTCACCTTAGCTTTAATGATGACTAACTTATGAAGGTTAGTTTACTAATAATGTTGTATTTATATAGTTTCATTTATTGATCAAAATATTAGTAGGTGTGTGTTTAGCTTCAATAAAGGTGTTTTGGAGCTATCTCATGTAGATTCAAGAGCTCGCGCGTCAAGATCGCATTTAGCACTCGGTTGGTGTCTAGCTCGTTTGATCGTATTTGGATCGAGTCAGCTTGGAGAAGGAGTTCTACAAGAAGACTTCGGTTTGTATTTAGATCTTGTGTAGAGATTGATAGTATTGATATGCTCAAGTTCACACACACACAATTCTAACATTTTTAGTTTTCGGTTTCACCGGGTTTTGGATTTCTAGTTCATATATATAGTTTTCATGAATAGATAGAATGAAAATAAGTTTACATCGTTTAATTTACATTAGATTACATCTATATACATTTGTGCTTCATACTTTATTTTGAACATTTTTTTGTTTGTTCGATTTTATGAGTTTGGAGTTTTTATTTAAACATGTCAATTTTTGATTTCATGTCAAAAAGATAGATTTATTATTACATGTGTATTGGATTCTATTCACAATAATATGCTTCAAAAGAGTGTTAAATATCTTGTTTTTGTATTTATACAAGTTTGAGAAAATCAGATTTCCATTTCAAAGTTGGCTTTTGGAAAATACCGTTTTTATTTTAGGCCAAATATTTTATTTCACCAAAATGGTTCAAATAATTTGTAATATGTGTTGATTTTTGGTCACACATATTTGGTATCCAAATATGTTATAAGAACTGATTTTTGTAGAATTAATGTGATTTTATGAGATTTAATTGGTATTAAATTAACTATGTTTTCAGTTCCAAAATTTTAGCCAGACTCAGCTGATGCTCGACTGGACGGTCGACTGGTCCAGGGGTTGGTTGACCAGATTGATTGACCGATGTGCACGAGACGTGCACAAAGGCCAGCCAAGTAGGGCGGTCGACCGACTGAATGAACCTAGCTCTTGGGTGCAGCCAGTCGACGGGTGATCGACCAACAGGCTTGGCCCAGTCGACTGGTCGGTCGACCGGAGCCTCAACGGTCAGAAAAATGACCGTTGGCTTGTCGACCGTCCGGTCGACCAGAAGGGCATTCTGGCTTTTCCAGATGCTAACGGTTAGTTTTTGGAGAGGCTTATAAATGGCCATCTCTTGGGCTGCTTTAACAAGAATTTGAAGAGCTTATTTTCCCATCTATACAAGTGTTTTAGCAGCAAGTTTTAAAGAGTTTTTATGGTTAAAAAATTTATCTTTATTTGTCTTTAAGGGTTGGAAAAATCAAGAAAAAATAGAGTACTTGGGAAATTGGTTTTGATCTTCATTTCTATCTTCTTCTTTAATTTTTCTCAAGTGTTTTTCTTTGTGATTTATTTTCCAAACAACTTGTTTTCTCACACTTGAGCTATCATATCTATCCTATCTATAGGATCTTGTTTTTGTGACAAAAATTGGATTGTGATCTTTGCGTGATCACCAAGTTGTATACCCCTTCTTTGTTTTGGGTTAGTGTTCATCCCTCTAGTGTAGAGGAGATTGTTGTTATGGTTTGGCTTTGTGCCTATCCCTCTAAGTGTAGTGGAGGTTGTGCTTTGGGTTTTTCGCTATCCCTCTTTGTGTAGAGGTGATTGTGGTGTAGTTTGGCTTTATATCCATCCCTCTTTGTATAAAGGTGATTGTTATTTGGCTTAGTGTCGTATCCCTCTTGTGTAAAGGTGATTATTGTTTTGGCTTTGTGGCTTGCCTCTTGTGTAGAGGTGGTTGTGTTGGAGAGAGAAGTTGTGTACTCATAATTTTGTAATTGTAATCCTCGATAGTGGTTCCCTGTGTGGGAGGCCCTGTGTGGACATAATGGAAATCCTTCTGTGTGAAGGTGGGGACGTAGAGCAGTGGCTCAAATCTCAAAGCATATCTTGGTGTTCGCATTTGATCCACTATCTCTTAACTCTATCTCTCTTATATCTTGCATTACTTATATTATTCTTATCTCATATATGCTTGATATTGTTTGTGTGCACATACTTGTGTTGAACCAAGAGAGCTTCATATAACACCTTAACTCTTATTTAGAGGAATATAGAGGAGATAGTCCAGAGCCTGTCACTGAAAATTTGGCTACACTCTTTCATTGCACATAGTATGTTGCAATTAGTTTTTAATTCCGCATCATTTGTCATTAGATTAGCCATACACCTACTAACCCCCCTCTAGGTGTATTTTCAATTGGTATCAGAGCTACGCTCCTGATATTAGGTTTAACTACCTAGGAGTGAGATCTTGACTAGCTAATCTAGTATTGCATTTGCACATATATAGTGTATGCACTCATGGATAACCTTGCCCCTCCCATGTTTAATGTTTCCAACATCGATATATGGAAGCTTAGAATGAGTGCCTATTTAATAATCTTAGGAATGCATGTTTACCGTAATACTAATAAGAAATCTTATCTTTGTAATAACAAGCTTATAGAAGCCAATGCACAAGCCTTAGAGGCACTTACGTGTACACTTTGCAAAGATTATCTTTCTATAGTTTCTCATTGTGATTCCGCTTTTGCAGTGTGGAACACATTGACATCTCCTGAGCTTTAAATGATAAACTTTGTGGAGAAAGAATCTAGTGGAGATGAGTCCGATGATGCTTGCTACATGGTCCAAGGGAATGACTCGCTTGAGGTAAACTTGGATACTCAACTAGATGATAGTGCTAGTTTTTCAGGTGATGACATCATGGATACCGATGCATTAAATGAAGAACTATTTATAGTTTGTGAAAACTTACTTGAAAAATATAAAATTTTGAAAAAGAAAAATTTTAAATTAAAAGAAGAAAATAAGGACTTGTTTTCAAAAATTGATTTGATTTTCCAAGAGAGAGATAAGATTTCAAGTGAAAGCAACTCACTGAAATCCCAACTTGACCTTGCCCTAAATGAAAACAAAATTTTAAAGAGTAAAAACGATTGTGATGATTTTTTGAAGAAAAATGAGGTTTCGTCTTCAAAACTTGATGTTGTTTTACACGAGAACAATTCTTTGAAAAAAAACAATTGCTTTGATTTCAAAAGAATTGGAACTTGTTTCAAATGAAAAAAATCTTTGAAAAATAATTTAGATTCACATGTTTGCCACACTACTATAACTTCACCATCGAGTGCATCTATTGCATACTCCACTTCTTCTAATGTTGAAAATGATATAATCATGTTAAAGAAGAGTGTTGATTGTTTGGGCTCCACTTTGTGCCAATGTGTCATAAACCACACACGTTTGGAATACATGTTTTACAAGAAACATGCTCCTCATATGTATGCACACAAACCACGGCATACACATGCTCATCATGCTTACACACATGATTCTATGTATGCTCATGTGTATACTTGTACACATTGTGGACGTAAGGGCCACCTACAAAGTTTTGTTATGATAGGAACATAATTCAAATTTTGCAAATAAATTTGTTTGCGTGAGGAAAGGTACTAACCTCCAGGGATCCAATAAGGTATGAGTACCAAAATTCACCCCTATTGTATTTGATGTTGGTGTGGATTCTCGCTTGACGTGAGGGTATTGGTGCCTTGATGGTGATGCGTTCCGAGCTAAATGGTGAGAATTTTTGATGCATCACTTTCAAGGATTGCTTGGTGAGAGGTGATCGGTCACATATATTGCATATATATTGTAACATTATCATATTTTTTATCTAATAAATCCTACTAATAAGTCTTATTCTTCTTTGTAAAATATAGGCCCATAGCTAAAAGAAAGAGAAGAGAAACGAACCCAAAAGCCCATCAAAATTTTGATTTAATTCAGAATTAATTCAAAATTAGAAGATCAGGGCAGATCAAGACAGATCAGAGAGGTTAAACTAGTTGAACATCGATTAAAATGGATCTTTACAAATCAATCAGTTAAAGCCAACAATCAAAGGCCGTTTTGACAAACCCAGGAGCTGAAACGAGAAAACCAGCAGAAGATATGGGAGAATCACCAAACCGGAACCTATCCCATTTGGGTGTGGCCACCTGGCCACACCAGGGCCGCAGAAACGTGGCTAGGGCCGCGTTTTTGCAGCCTTGTTAAGGTTGTTGGGGGAGCGTTTGCTCCCCTAATCTTCCTACGCCCTCTACAGTCTAGTTTTTCCTTATAAATACCAATTTTGACAGAGAAGAAGGGAGCAAAGACTAGGATTAAATTTCTTATTCATTTTTAGGGTTTTAAGAGTATTGTTAGATAGTTCGGAGAAGTTGTATCTCCTCTTTATTTTTTATTTAGACTAGCAAAGAGAGAAGAATGGAATTGAGTGTGTAATCATCTTTGAAGTGATACTAAAAGGAGCTTCAACTCGCTTATTCTACTCGACTCAAATTCAGTATGTTTATGTTTGATTTTCATTCTCTTGTTTGTTTTTCTTTCATCACGAGTAGCTAAATTATTTTTTAGGCTCACTAATTAGTCTCCTCTATCACCTCTCTCTTGATTGATTTTCATGAAAGCAACACGTTTTGAAGTAGAAAAATACCTTAGTTAAACTTTGTTCTTGAAAGCACATGAGGATGTATTTATTTTAAACTTGGACTTTCAAAGCATAAATCTTTTTTAAACTATTTTATTCCATACTTGCTTCTTCGCGCTTGATGGTTTAACATTCTTTTTTTAATGATTTGTAATGAAAGGGCTTAACATTGAAATGAAACCATCTTTTTTTTTACTTGGACATTAAAAGAAACTAAAGGTTTTTGCTTATGATAAAAGTGATGCACCCAAATGTTATTGAGATAAGTACATAGTTAAGTAGAAAATTAGTGAGCCCAGATCTTCTTCTTATATTAAAACAATAAATCACTTTTAAAGCTTTTTAAATCACCTTTTTGAAAGTACACCTAGAGGGGGGTGAATAGGTGTACCGCTAATCTAATAACTAAATGCGGAAATTAAAATGTAATTGCAACAACACTTAGTGCAACCAACGAGTGTAGTCGAATTCCTAGTGAAGGGCTCTGGACTAACTCTTGATTCCTCTGAATAAGAGTTGAGGCGCTATATGAAACTCTCGTGGTTAAGCACAAGTGAGGCACACACAAACAAGCCAAGCATATAAGTATGATATGACAATATGAAATGATGCAAGGCACAAAGTAAAGAGAGAGAGAGTTAGAGAGACAATGGATCAAATGCAAACACAAGTAATTTGTTTCGAGGTTCGAGCCACAGCTCTACGTCCCCGCCTTCACACAGAAGGATTTTCACTATCTCGTCCACACAGGACTGCCGACATAGGGAACCTCCACTGAGGATTTGGATAAATACAACCGGGAGTACACAACTCCTCTCTCAACTGAATACAACCTCTCACTAGAGGCTAGGCACAAAGCCTCACAAACACCACTGATTGAGTTTTTCCCTTCACACAAAATAAAGTATTTTAGATTTAGAACAAGATGTGCAAGGTGCTCAATTCTAATCCGCGGTAGCAATGGCTATGCGGGTCGTGATCCTCAGGGAGGGACTAGCGATGGAAGCGTTTAAGTAAGTTATCGCTGTTTTATTTATTTTTATTATTTACATTGGTATTTACAATGAAGTGGGAAGAAAAGAATTTGGAAAGATGCTGGAAGATGTGGATCTAAACTAGAATTAGAAAGAAAACTATAACACATACATACCTCTTATGCCCTGCTTACCTTTGATCCGTTTACAACGACTTATCTTGTCTTGGAAGGCGTTCAAGTATGGCGTATAGGATCGTCCACCTTCGCGATCTATACTACAAAAAGAAAAGACTAGCAAAAGAAAGCTTGTTTCCATAGGCCATCAAGGGCACTTCTTCGGCTAGGCAGTCTCGAAGCGATCGGATCTCATGTTTGCAAGTCATCAGAGAGAGAAACAATGAAATAAGAAGAGAAGAATAAAACAAGGATAAAACATGAATAAAAGGAACAAAACAAGAATAGAAATAACAAAAACAAACCTCGAGTCGATTCAATTAACAATGGAAGAAAAGTAAAACTTACACCGCTGTCACCTCAGTACAAGTATGAACTCCTTTCTCCATGAAAACATCCTCTCCTCTCAGTTACAAAAATTACAAAAGAAAACGAAAATAAAAATCTAACCTAAATTACAAGTTAGCCTAAAACCCTAGATTTTTGCTCTGTAGATCGCTGTCGCTCTTTCTGTTGCGTCGCAGGGGTATTTATAGGTGCAGAAGGAGGTAGAGTCCAGATCGAAGTCGTCCACGAAAATTGGTACCCAGATATGACTGGAATGCCGCGGAAACGCGGCCCCGCGGAAACGCGGCTTGGGCCGCGTTTCCGCGGCCTAGTGGTGGCGGCTGGCCACGCGCTTTCGCGCGTGGCCTCCTCTGGTCCGTCCATCTGGGCGTTTTCTTCTAGAAGCTGCATCCTGACTCTTTATTTGTGGATTTCGGGATAACTTGTGAAGCAAGTTACCCTAAATCCAAATCTTTTATCAACGAATTTATGATCTTGAGTTCTCCTTCTTTGGCTTTTATCCTCATCCTGCAAGTATTTAGGGTTGAATAGAAGTCTATCCTTCCCTCTTCTTTTAGTGTTTGCAACTATTGCCCTTAGTAATTGCAATTTTGATAATTGATAATTGTAACTTTTACATTGGGCTTTAAACATGGGCTTTTGGGCTTCTTTTGAGGCTTTATTCTTTTATTTTTATTTCTCAAGGCCTGCACACAATAAATAATAAAATATTAGTAAATGTGCAGATTTATATGAATAAATATGAAAATGTGATAGTAAATGTATGGATAAAAATGCACTTTTCACTACCAATCACACCCCCACACTTATCTTTTTGCTCGTCCTCGAGTAAAAATCAAAAAGAAAAACTAAACTAGCTAACTCACTTTCGTAGGAGTCTCGGTTGCACTTAGAATGTGCAACAAGCCGTTTAAACCCCTAGGTTACCCTAAAGGACGAGTGTTGTCTCATGAGGGTTTTCAGCGGATTACACCCACAAAATCCTTGAAAAGGAAAATATTTGAAATACTTTTGAAAAGACTAAGTAGTCTATAAGTTTTAGGATTATCATTTTTATTCATTCTTTAAACTTAGCCTTCATAAAGTAAATTGTAATTCATTTTAAGTAAGGATCAAAATTGAATTTGTGTATACTCTTTTTCGTTACCAAAAATCATATGCATCCTTATGAATTTTTACTAGGAATTCCTTAATTGGACTCTCATGCCTCTTTATTATTATGAATATATATATTTATATATATATATATTTTAAATATGTATAACTCATCTAATTTTCTTTCGTGTAAGTATCAAGGCTTCTTGAGGCCCTCATACCTAACTAATTGACTATTAGATGTGTTAGTACATATAAAAGTAATTTTTGTTAGTTTAGGCTTTCTAATCCACCCATGTAGCGAACTTAAAGTCGGTGGCTCCCAAACCGGTCGGCTTTAGGGCACCAGGTGAGAAAACACCCCGCGGACTCAAATTCGAGTTAACTAGGCCACAAAACTAAGGACTTTATTTTATTTAGAACTCACCTTTAGGCGTGTCTACTTATGCTTCTTGAGGCACATGTATCCAGCTTAATTGGTGATTTTTTTTTAATAATTTTTTGTGAGGCACAAGGGTCTTTGTCTTAGAATCCTAGATATGCATTAGATATGCACATTTCATTAAGGTAAAAATTAAGACTAACTACTTATTCAATTTCTCCTCCTATACCTAAAAATTCAACAATTTATTTATTTTGACCATGTTTTTAGAAATCCTAATCATGATTTTCCTAATTCTTAAGACTAACTTAGATTTCTTTCAAAAGATAAGTCAAGATATTGACCTCTTTATAATTTTTTTTATTTATTTATTTTTTATTAGTTAGCAAATTTTTGTTAGTTTCTACCTATATTAGTATGTTAGTAAAGCCTACCCCCACACTTATCTCATGCATTGTCCTCAATGTATGAATGAATGCATATATGCATGAAAAGAAGAAAGGAAGGCAGAAGTTACCTCAAGGTGGTGGTTCCAGTGGTGGTCTAATTGGTCCACGAAATGCGGCCCAATCTACCTTTTGTGGAATTCGGGGGACCCACCAGAAATCTCGCTTATATAACCCACTAAAATGTATGTATAATATTTTTTTTAATAATTCCACCCCATCAAATTTTCATATTTCATAATTATATTCAGAGTCAATTGTGTAACCGCCTTGTCCCAGAATGGAGTGTGAAAAGATGGAATGATTGACTTGGACGTCATAAGTACGGGAACGAATACAGACTCAGGAAAGAAACTTAAATCAAGTAAGGGTTCAGGAGTCGGGCTAGGTTCAGGAAGTGGGTCCAAATCAATAAGCTGAAACTCAAGTCCACAATCAGTTTCCCACAATGGAATGCGACTCAATGTTGGTGATTCAAGTTCAGGAATGATAGGTGTGGGAATCAAAACTGACTCTAAAAGATTACCTAAGTCGGGTAATAAAACATGAGTCAATAATGATTCGGGAATTTGAACTTGCTCACAGATTTGAGAATCTAGGTCACATATCTCATTGAGCTCAATATCGTGAAAATGAGAACTTGCCAATTTATCCATGGGACTTTCAAAATTGCAAAATTGGTCAAGTTCAATATGATCATCAAAAATGGGTGATTCAATTTCAAGATGAATTGGCACAGGATCCAATATTGACTTGGGAAAAGTGAAATCAGGTGGAGACACCGGAGTCATTATCGAATCAGGAAGTAGAATTGAATCACCAAGTGGGAGATCATGATCATATTCATGCTCAAGTTCTATTTCAGGAAAGGAAAAAACTTACCAAACTATCAAAAATTGGAGTTTCGGCAAGCTCAAAAGTGTTGGCCCAAGGCCCTTCACCCTAGTTTTGATGATGATCAACTCATGTAGTTATAGTTACTAATGATCTTGTGTTTAATAGTGACAGATTCATGATCAAGATCTTAGTAGGTGCATAGCTCAACAAAGGATAAAAGAACAAGATTGGAGCTTGCATGTGGTGATCCAAGGAGTTTTTGACCAAGTCAAGAAGATGAGAAGCCTTCAAGGGAAGACTTCAAGAAGTTGAAGACTTGTGTCTAGGTATAGAATTTGTATTTTTGTTTTAGTAAAAATGTAAAGGATAGATAGTTGGTGGATTGCTCAAGTTATATCACACACACACACACTCTTGATAGAACTCTTGATTTAATTGATTTCATAAAAGATTTCTTTTTAGAAAAGAATTTTTATTTAGTAAAAGATTTTCTAGAGTAGAAAAAGATTTTTCTTTGAGACAAAATACTATTTTGGATTTTGGTATTTCATAGTTCATATCTTTAAACCAAAATCATGATTAGAGCTTTATGTCAAAAACATAGATACTCCATATTGATTGTGTAGTGGATCATATCCATACACACCATGCTTTTAAATGAACTGAAATATCTTGTTTTTGTCTTTGATAAAGGTTTGGAAAAACATTTCATGGACAATTAAGTTTTTATCAAAAGAATTTTTACCAAGTATTTTACCCTGATAGTAGTATGACACATGCTCATACTCTATGATTTTTCAAGACCAAAATATTTTATCCAAGACCCAAAACCTTAATCCAAATTGTCCAGGTCCTGGAAGTTCTGATTTTTCAGAATTTCTCAGTGACCGGTCGACCGGCAGTCGACCGGCACTCGACCGACATGCACAGTTTTTGTGCATGTGCGTATCAGTCGACCGGAGTCGACCGATACTCGACCGACCCAAACCTGTTGCTCTCTGGAAAATGCCAGTCGACCGGATCGGTCGACCGACAGTTCTTTCCAGAAGAGCGGTCGACTAGCCAGTCGACCGGTGGCTGCAACGGTCAGAAATATGACCGTTGGCCGGTCGACCGGCGGTCGACCGCCAGCTCTGACAGAACCCCAACGGCTCTATTTTCTGGCAGCCTATAAATTGGGATTTTGTCATCTGTTTTGAGGTGAACATTTAGGAGACTTCTTGAGCTGTTTTTCAGACACTTTTAGAGGAGTTTCTCTACAAGATTTTAGTGCAAATACTTCCAATCAAAAGGAAGAGTTTTTATCAAGAGAGTGTTTAAGTGATTTCTTGTGTTTTCCAACAAAGCTTTCTTTCCTTCATTTTCTCACCACACACTTGAGCTTTCCATTGCTAGATATTCTTATAGGTGTGTTGTAGTGAGAGTACTCTTTAGGTGATCAAGAGTTGTAATCATCAAAGAGATCTTTTCTTGTAATTTTGAGGAAACGGGCAAGTGTGCTCGTTGTGGTTGAGTTCGGGTGCGAACTTGTGGTGCGAGGTGCGTCCTCGTCAAGCCGGTGGGCTTGTGGTGTGTAAGGGACTTTGGGAGTCCGAGGGTTTGTAGGTGTACGGCACCGAGGAGAGATCCGGTGGGATCTTGCATAGTGGAAATCCTTCGTGTGTCGAAGGCGGGGATGTAGAGCAAGTGTGCTCGAACCTCGAAACAAACCCTTTGTGTTTGCGATTGCTTACTCTTCCCTCTCTCTCTCTTTGTCTCTATTTATATCTTGCATTTACTTTCATTGGGTTCATCTTATATATGCATGATATATACCCTTGTGCTTAATTGATATATAATTGCGTGGGATTGTTGTTAACACTAGTATTCAACCAAGAGAGCCAACGCGGCACCTCAACCCATTCAAGGGGAATCTAGAGGAGCTTGTCCAGAGCCTCGCAAGGGGAATTCGGCAACACTCTTGTGTTATACATAAGTGTTTAATTAAAAGAAGTTTTAATTTGGTCATCTTAGTTTTAATTCCGCATTATTTGATCATAAGTGACCATTAGATTAGCCATCACCTATTCACCCCCCCCCTCTAGGTGATCTTACAATTGGTATCAGAGCTAGTGCTCTTGATAAGGGTCTAACAACCTAAGAGTTAAAGATCCTACATTTGGGCTAATCACAATATTTGTTGTACACACACACCTCTCCATGGACTTTATGTCACCACCCACCTTTGACATCCTTAACATCCAAACTTGGAAGGTTAAGATGTCCTTGTTCCTCAAAGCCCTAGGATTTAGTGTCTATCTTGCTACTACTAATAATGATTATTGTTCAAATAGCAAGTACATTGAGGCTAATGCAAAAGCCCTTCATGCTCTTAAATGTACCCTAAATGATGATTATTTATCTAGGGTTTCTAACATTGAATCGGCTTTTGTAGCTTGGAACACCCTCATCTCCCTTGGCGAAAATGAACAATACTATGCGGGGAGTGATTCGGATGTTGGAAGCGACACCTCCAACAAGTGCTACATGGTCCAAGGGGATGACCCCTTGAGGTAAATACCGAATCCGATGATGAGGATGCTAGTATGTCATATGATGAGCTAAATTCTTTATGCCAATTATTGCTTGAAAGATATGACATAATTAAGAAAGAAAATAAAATTTTGAAAAAGGACATTGCTTGCATGCATAATGAACATGATTCATGTAGAGATAACATTGCATGCTTAGAAAAGAATAATAAAGATTTGAAAAAGAACATTGATTGCATGCATGTAGAAAATGATTCTTTTAGAAATAAACTTGCATGCTTAGAAAAAGAAAATAAAGATTTGAAAAATGAGAATGTTTCCTTATTTTCAAAATTGAATGATCTTTGTGAAGGGAACACTATTTTGAAGGATAATATTGCTATGGTTGAAAAACAAAAAGAAAGTATTTTGCAAGAAAATAAGTCTTTGAAAAGAAAATTTGTTGAAAAAGAAAAAGATAATGTTTGTAAAAAGAAAAAGAAAAATGATTCTTCATCTCATCATGCTTTTCATGCCACATCTAATGAGATTAAGAATTTGAAAAATAAGATGAATAATTTGAGCTCTAATTTGAGCACATGTGCATTTAACCATTCTAAGTTGGAATCCTTGTTTCAAAAGAAACAAGTTCCCCATGCTCATGCTCATACACATCATGCTCATGCTTATGGTGCACATCACGATCACAATCACACTCATAAGCATCATGCTAAGGTGTACATTTGTACACATTGCGGTCGCAAAGGCCATCTAGCAAGATATTGTTTTGATAAGAAACCATATTTATATTTTGCTAAATATAATAGATTTTGGGTTCCTTATAATAATGCTAACCCCAAAGGACCCAAGAAAACATGGGTACCAAAACCCCCACCCTTTGATTTTGATATAGGTGGAGGCTCTCACAAAACGTGAGAGGATTGGTGCCTTGGTAGCGAATGCAATGGATATGATGGACACTCTTGTAGATGCATTGCTATCAAGGGAATTATGGTGGAAAAGATCACCATGCTTGGAGCTTTGAAGTTGGTAACAATTTCTTAACTCCTATTTTTATATACATGCTTTTACTTATTTCATACATTCATAGCATGTTCATGATTTTGTTTGATTTGTGCTTTATGTGGTATTTACATGCTTAGATGTAGATTTGTCAAACTTGTATGTATACATATACAAATAGTGAATTACAATTGACTCTTAAATAATTTGAACTTCATGCTCATTTGTATCCACTTTATGCATATGTATAATCTAGTTTTGATGATTCTCATATATACATGTTTTGCCAATTTTTGTGATTTACTTCATGTATATGCATGCTTAATTCAAATCTAATAAATATACATGTATACCCGTGAGTCTCGTGCCTTCATGCAAACTTTTAATAGACTCTTTTATTTTTGGGATATGTATGCATATTGTTAGATTTGTATAAACCATACATATACCATGAAAATTGTGATTTTAGTGAAAAATGATTTTTCATGATTTGTTGTTAAAAATTTGACTTATGATCGTTTTGGGCTTCAATGACTATTTTCATGAAGATACTATTTACATAACCTTTGAACACTCATCTTTAAGAAAACATATAATTTGGAGCTTTATGGACTATGAGTGCTTGAACTTTTATGTATTTAGTATTATTCATGAAATACATATGATTTCATATTTATGAAGGATCTTTAACTAGTTTGTCAAAAATCCATTTAAACTAGTTATCTATTCTTCAATTGATGCACATGATCCTATTTTTATGGATAAATTCTTTTGTGATTTCAAAATTTTGATGCTTCATTGTATTGAATATTAGTTTAGATGTTAGTATTTGTCAACACTTGGATTTATACTTGTACACCTTATGGACCACAAATAAATCTATATATGATTGGGTTGAATGCTTATTTGTGCCTATTAGATGTACTAGTATAGCCTTATGTTGATGATCATTACATTCTTAAACTTGTATTCCCAATTGGATTTATGTTTTGATCATGTGATTTCATTTCATGTATAAGTTTCTTTTGCCAAAACATTAAAATATACATGGATAACCCTTGAGTCATTTGCTTTTCATGCAAATCTATTTATGAGGACTCAATTGTATTTTGGGGATATGTATGTATACTTAATGTCTTGTCAAAACATACATATGCTATGAAATATAATTTTGATGATTTTCATATATTAAAATTTGTGATGATTTTCGTATTTTCAAAATTTATGATTTTTAAGGAATATTGAGTTTTATTGCTAATTTTCATGATACCATGTTTCACATAACACTATCTCACTCACTTCTTTTTGATATGGACTTTATGGATAGAGTGCTTTTTAGTGCCTTGTGTTTCATTGATATTTCATGAAAAACCTTGATTTATTTCTTGATTGAAGGATTCCGTACTAGTTGTTAAACACCTTCATTTAACTAGTTCGAATTCTTCATGTGGTAGATTATATGATATATACACTTATGCTTACTTTTCAATTGGTATCATTGGTTATTTGCAATTGGTATCAATATGACTTCATGTTGTGTATATCCATATTTTGATTGTATGTATGAATGTCTTCAAATTATATCAATTTCTATTGGTATTATCTTGTCATACATATATGTTATCTATTTGTGCTTATTTTACAAGTGGTATTTCCTTTAAAGCACAAAGATTGTTGATGCTAAGCTTAATTAGATTTCAAATTGGTATTTCATAATAAGCTTATGCATTGTGTTTTGAAATTGGTATCAAAAATTCAAAATTTGATTATTTTACAATTGATATCTCAAAATTTGTTGCTACTAAGAAAAAGTTAAAATTTTGTTTTGATAAAGAAAAATTCAAAATTTTTGATTTGTATTGTCTATATGCAAGGAGAGCTTAACATCTCTTCCATATGTAGATTCATGTTGAGTATATTATAATTTGAGGAGCTTGACAACTCTTCTTTTCATGATATACGTGTGTAGGGGGAGCTTCACATCTCTTCTTATGCATGACATATTATACGTTATGTGAATTAGGGCTTGTCATCCCTCTTTCATGTAATGTATATGTGTCGGGAAGCTAACTTAACGTCTTCCTCTTCATGAATTTATATCGCATATAAATTTTATTGATTGATTTGTATTTACCCCTCCTTGATCTCTTTGTTTTTAACAAAAAGGGGGAGAAAATTTGTTTGATGTATTTTTCTTTGAACCCTTTGTTGATGATTGACAAAAAGGGGGAGAAGAATTTGTGATTTTATATGCATGATTTCATGATTTCCTTACTTAAGGGGGAGAAATATTTGGTTCCTTGCTTAAGGGGGAGTAAGATTTGTATTTATGCATATATGTTATTTTGCAATTAGGAGCAAAAGATTTGATTTATGATTTGATTTATATGATTGCATCTCCTACATTGCATACATGTCATGTGCTTTTATTGCCATATCTATTATTTATTTGGTATGCATGAGTTAAGGGGGAGCTTCTTTGAAGCTTTACTTTAATCCATGCATATATAACTCCATGAGTTTTGTCATCATCAAAAAGGGGGAGATTGTTGGCCCAAAGGCCCTTCACCCTAGTTTGATGATGATCAACTCATGTAGTTATAGTTACTAATGATCTTGTGTTTAATTAGTGACAGATTCATGATCAAGATCTTAGTAGGTGCATAGCTCAACAAAGGATAAAAGAACAAGATTTGGAGCTTGCATGTGGTGATCCAAGGAGTTTTTGGACCAAGTCAAGAAGATGAGAAGCCTTCAAGGGAAGACTTCAAGAAGTTGAAGACTTGTGTCTAGGTATAGAATTTGTATTTTTGTTTTAGTAAAAATGTAAAGGATAGATAGTTGGTGGATTGCTCAAGTTATATCACACACACACACTCTTGATAGAACTCTTGATTTAATTGATTTCATAAAAGATTTCTTTTTAGAAAAGAATTTTTATTTAGTAAAAGATTTTCTAGAGTAGAAAAAGATTTTTCTTTGAGACAAAATACTATTTTGGATTTTGGTATTTCATAGTTCATATCTTTAAACCAAAATCATGATTAGAGCTTTATGTCAAAAACATAGATACTCCATATTGATTGTGTAGTGGATCATATCCATACACACCATGCTTTTAAATGAACTGAAATATCTTGTTTTTGTCTTTGATAAAGGTTTGGAAAAACATTTCATGGACAATTAAGTTTTTATCAAAAGAATTTTTACCAAGTATTTTACCCTGATAGTAGTATGACACATGCTCATACTCTATGATTTTTCAAGACCAAAATATTTTATCCAAGACCCAAAACCTTAATCCAAATTGTCCAGGTCCTGGAAGTTCTGATTTTTCAGAATTTCTCAGTGACCGGTCGACCGGCAGTCGACCGGCACTCGACCGACATGCATAGTTTTTGTGCATGTGCGTATCAGTCGACCGGAGTCGACCGATACTCGACCGACCCAAACCTGTTGCTCTCTGGAAAATGCCAGTCGAACGGATCGGTCGACCGACAGTTCTTTCCAGAAGAGCGGTCGACTAGCCAGTCGACCGGTGGCTGCAACGGTCAGAAATATGACCGTTGGCCGGTCGACCGGCGGTCGACCGCCAGCTCTGACAGAACCCCAACGGCTCTATTTTCTGGCAGCCTATAAATTGGGATTTTGTCATCTGTTTTGAGGTGAACATTTAGGAGACTTCTTGAGCTGTTTTTCAGACACTTTTAGAGGAGTTTCTCTACAAGATTTAGTGCAAATACTTCCAATCAAAAGGAAGAGTTTTTATCAAGAGAGTGTTTAAGTGATTTCTTGTGTTTTCCAACAAAGCTTTCTTTCCTTCATTTTCTCACCACACACTTGAGCTTTCCATTGCTAGATATTCTTATAGGTGTGTTGTAGTGAGAGTACTCTTTAGGTGATCAAGAGTTGTGATCATCAAAGAGATCTTTTCTTGTAATTTTGAGGAAACGGGCAAGTGTGCTCGTTGTGGTTGAGTTCGGGTGCGAACTTGTGGTGCGAGGTGCGTCCTCGTCAAGCCGGTGGGCTTGTGGTGTGTAAGGGACTTTGGGAGTCCGAGGGTTTGTAGGTGTACGGCACCGAGGAGAGATCCGGTGGGATCTTGCATAGTGGAAATCCTTCGTGTGTCGAAGGCGGGGATGTAGAGCAAGTGTGCTCGAACCTCGAAACAAACCTTTGTGTTTGCGATTGCTTACTCTTCCCTCTCTCTCTCTTTGTCTCTATTTTATATCTTGCATTTACTTTCATTGGGTTCATCTTATATATGCATGATATATACCCTTGTGCTTAATTGATATATAATTGCGTGGGATTGTTGTTAACACTAGTATTCAACCAAGAGAGCCAACGCGGCACCTCAACCCATTCAAGGGGAATCTAGAGGAGCTTGTCCAGAGCCTCGCAAGGGGAATTCGGCAACACTCTTGTGTTATACATAAGTGTTTAATTA
Organism: Agave tequilana; assembly: GCA_038442645.1. Classification (NCBI taxonomy): domain Eukaryota; kingdom Viridiplantae; phylum Streptophyta; class Magnoliopsida; order Asparagales; family Asparagaceae; genus Agave; species Agave tequilana. The sequence goes on from JAVJIF010030868.1 coordinate 51,822, forward strand.
AAAGAAGTTTTAATTTGGTCATCTTAGTTTTAATTCCGCATTATTTGATCATAAGTGACCATTAGATTAGCCATCACCTATTCACCCCCCCCCTCTAGGTGATCTTACAATTGGTATCAGAGCTAGTGCTCTTGATAAGGGTCTAACAACCTAAGAGTTAAAGATCCTACATTTGGGCTAATCACAATATTTGTTGTACACACACACCTCTCCATGGACTTTATGTCACCACCCACCTTGACATCCTTAACATCCAAACTTGGAAGGTTAAGATGTCCTTGTTCCTCAAAGCCCTAGGATTTAGTGTCTATCTTGCTACTACTAATAATGATTATTGTTCAAATAGCAAGTACATTGAGGCTAATGCAAAAGCCCTTCATGCTCTTAAATGTACCCTAAATGATGATTATTTATCTAGGGTTTCTAACATTGAATCGGCTTTTGTAGCTTGGAACACCCTCATCTCCCTTGGCGAAAATGAACAATACTATGCGGGGAGTGATTCGGATGTTGGAAGCGACACCTCCAACAAGTGCTACATGGTCCAAGGGGATGACCCCCTTGAGGTAAATACCGAATCCGATGATGAGGATGCTAGTATGTCATATGATGAGCTAAATTCTTTATGCCAATTATTGCTTGAAAGATATGACATAATTAAGAAAGAAAATAAAATTTTGAAAAAGGACATTGCTTGCATGCATAATGAACATGATTCATGTAGAGATAACATTGCATGCTTAGAAAAGAATAATAAAGATTTGAAAAAGAACATTGATTGCATGCATGTAGAAAATGATTCTTTTAGAAATAAACTTGCATGCTTAGAAAAAGAAAATAAAGATTTGAAAAATGAGAATGTTCCTTATTTTCAAAATTGAATGATCTTTGTGAAGGGAACACTATTTGAAGGATAATATTGCTATGGTTGAAAAACAAAAAGAAAGTATTTTGCAAGAAAATAAGTCTTTGAAAAGAAAATTTGTTGAAAAAGAAAAAGATAATGTTTGTAAAAAGAAAAAGAAAAATGATTCTTCATCTCATCATGCTTTTCATGCCACATCTAATGAGATTAAGAATTTGAAAAATAAGATGAATAATTTGAGCTCTAATTTGAGCACATGTGCATTTAACCATTCTAAGTTGGAATCCTTGTTTCAAAAGAAACAAGTTCCCCATGCTCATGCTCATACACATCATGCTCATGCTTATGGTGCACATCACGATCACAATCACACTCATAAGCATCATGCTAAGGTGTACATTTGTACACATTGCGGTCGCAAAGGCCATCTAGCAAGATATTGTTTTGATAAGAAACCATATTTATATTTTGCTAAATATAATAGATTTGGGTTCCTTATAACAATGCTAACCCAAAGGACCCAAGAAAACATGGGTACCAAAACCCCCACCCTTGATTTTGATATAGGTGGAGGCTCTCACAAAACGTGAGAGGATTGGTGCCTTGGTAGCGAATGCAATGGATATGATGGACACTCTTGTAGATGCATTGCTATCAAGGGAATTATGGTGGAAAAGATCACCATGCTTGGAGCTTTGAAGTTGGTAACAATTTCTTAACTCCTATTTTTATATACATGCTTTTACTTATTTCATACATTCATAGCATGTTCATGATTTTGTTGATTTGTGCTTTATGTGGTATTTACATGCTTTCGGCCCTCAATCCCCTTCCTAGACACTGATTTGGCAGGAGTCAAATTCTAACACTGTTCCCCCTTAGGATAATCTCCTAATTGAGTCCGAGATGTCCCTAGGGCCAACGTCTAGTCATTTTTAGTTAGGCTTGGGTTAGTGAGTGCTTGGAATCTGATTTTTGGGCTAAGGAAGGGTGATTAAATCCCCACCTTATCTTGTTATGGGTTAGTGCCCTTAAAATAAATTTGTGCAAGTGTACAAGATATGTAAATAAGATTCACTTAAAGTAATGAAAATCAACCAAGAGATGAGTCCTATTCTACATGAAATGCGAACGTACCTTGCTCCAGCACTCTTCAACAGTAAAATAAATAAATTGAAAAGACACGTGCCTAAAATGCAAAAGTCTAATCAATTTTATATCTTTTTTAATAAATATTTTACTATTGATTAATTAGCAGTAAGCAGGGTGATCACAGAGAAAAGATAACAGAGCAGAAAACCAATCTTGCAATTTGTAGCAACCTGCAGAAAAATCTGTAAGTAATGAACTACTAAGGCCGTGGAAACGCGGCTATTGCCGCGGAACCGCGGCACTATAGTAGGCTCTGATTCTCTGCCTTCGAGGGCAGAGGCACAGAGTTGCTATATGTCCTTTTCTACTGTTTCCTGTTCTCCAAACCTGCAAACAGAAAGAATAAAAGAATTAGTTAATATTTTTTTTAGAGATAAACTTACCGTCCCTCCCCGGCAACGGCGCCAAAATTTTGATTGAGCTTTCCCTGCACACAAAATAAAGTATTTTAGTTTTAGAACAAGACGTGCAAGGTGCTCAATTCCAATCCGCGGTAGCAATGGCTATGCGGGTCGTGATCCTCAGGGAGGGACTAGCGATGGAAGCGTTTAAGTAAGTTATCTCTTTTTATTTATTTTTATAATTTATAATGGTATTTACAATGAAGTAGGAAGAAAAGAATTTGGAAAGATGTTGGAAGATGTGGATCTAAACTAGAATTAGAAAGAAAACTATAACACATACATACCTCTTGTGCCCTGCTTACCTTTGATCCGTTTACAACGACTTACCTTGTCTTGGAAGGCGTTCAAGTATGGCGTGTAGGATCGTCCACCTTCGCGATCTACACTACAAAAAGAAAAGTCTAGTAAAAGAAAGCTTGTTCATCTCCATAGGACATCAATGGCACTTCTTCGGCTAGGCAGTCTCGAAGCGATCGGATCTCATGGTATGCAAGTTATCAGAGAGAGAAACAATGAAATAAGAAGAGAAGAATAAAACAAGGATAAAATATGAATAAAAGGAACAAAACAAGAATAGAAATAACAAAAACAAACCTCGAGTCGATTTAATTAACAATGGAAGAAAAGTAAAACTTACACCACTGTCACCTCAGTACAAGTATGAACTCCTTCCTCCATGAAAGCATCCTCTCCTCTCAGTTACAAAAATTACAAAAGAAAATGAAAATAAAAATCTAACCTAAATTACAAGTTAGCCTAAAACCCTAGATTTTTGCTCTGTAGATCGCTGTCGCTCTTTCTGTTGCGTCTGCAGGGGTATTTATAGGTGCAGAAGGAGGTAGAGTCCAGATCGAAGTCGTCCACAAAAACTGGTACCCGGATATGACTGGAATGCCGCGGAAACGCGGCTTGGGCCGCGTTTCCGCGGCCTAGTGGTGGGGGCTGGCCACGCGCTTTTGCACGTGGCCTCCTCTGGTCCGTCCATCTGGGCGTTTCCTTCTGAAAGCTGCATCCTGACTCTTTATTTGTGGATTTCGGGATAACTTGTGAAGCAAGTTACCCTAAATCCTAATCTTTAATCAACGAATTTGTGATCTTGAATTCTCCTTCTTTGGCTTTTATCCTCATCCTGCAAGTATTTAGGGTTGAATAGAAGTCTATCCTTCCCTCTTCTTTTAGTGTTTGCAACTATTGCCCTTAGTAATTGCAATTTTGATAATTGATAATTGCAAATTTTACATTGGGCTTTAAACATGGGCTTTTGGGCTTCTTTTGAGGCTTTATTCTTTCATTTTATTTCTCAAGGCCTGAACACAATAAATAATAAAATATTAGTAAATGTGCAGATTTATATGAATAAATATGAAAATGTGATAGTAAATGTATGGATAAAAATGAGCTTTTCACTACCAATCAACCACCTCACACAAGAGGGGTGGCACTTAACCAATACAGGACAAACTCCACCTCTCACTAGAGGGAGCCAACCAACAATCTCCACCTCTCGCGAGAGGGAGCCAAACACCACTTCCACAATCACCTCACAATAGAGGGATACCAAATCAATCACCTCTCACTAGAGGGATATCACAATGATGGAAGTTTACAACTTGGTAGTCTATCTCAACCACAAACTAATTTTTTCACAAATAAAATATCCTATAGGTAGGATAGCAAGATATAGCTCAAGTGTGGAAAACAAAGTGTTTTGATCAAAGAAAATCACTTGGGAAAAACATAAAATAGATATAGAATTTTTAGACCAAAAACTAATTCCCAAAAGACTATTTTCTTTGAAATAAAAACACTTTAAAACAAAATTGAGAATAGGAATTTGAACCCAAAAATTTTTGCTTAAAACACTAGAAGAGATCTGAAATTTTTAACTCTAAAAATCTTAACCAAATCAGCCCTCAAATGGGGTATATATAACCCCTAACAAAATCTAGTCATTGGGGCAATTTTTCAGCCCAGACGGCTGTCAGTCGACCGACCCGGTCGACCGCCAACAATCAAAAATCCGACTGTTGGAGCCTCGATCGATCGCCCGTCGACCGTACCAATCCAGAGAGCAAATTGCTCTCCGGCCGGTCGACCGCTCAGTCGACCATGCCTTGCTCACGGTCACCGTCCGGTCAACCGCCCCCACCCAAGAGTGGGGCACTTGCAGTCGGTCGACCGACCCAAGTGGCTGGTCAGCATGCACAACCTTGTGCACGTCGGTCGATCGGTCAGATCCACCGACTCTGGGTCCGGTCGACCGCCAGAGCTTGGCAGGCAACAATAAGGGGCGTAAAACTTGGGTTTTTAATATCCTAAAAAATCTCATAAAATTTCTAAAAATCTACAAAAATAGTTTCAGCATAATACATTGAAAAACAAACATGTGTGAAAAAATTCAACACATATTTCAAACTTTTCGAACCATTTTGTGTCTTACAAATTTTGCCAAAAATCAAAATCCGTATTTTCCAAAACTTGAATTTTTCAAATGGAAATCCGATTTTTCTAAAACTCATTCAAATACAAAAGCATGATATTTAAATAACTTTTAGGTATGTTGTATATGGATATAATCCAATATACATGAAACATATATATATATATATATCCATGTTTTTTACTTTAAATACAAAAATACGTTTTGTTAAAACACAAAGCTCCAAACACATGAATATGCATATCAAAATAAGTTTGTCAAGATATGAAGCATACATGTATATAGAACATATCTAATATACATTTAAACAATGTAAACTTATATTGATACTATCTATTCATGAAAATCAAGATCGGTTAAACCAAAAACCGAAAACGAATAAACATGAAAACCAGAAACAAGTGTGTGTGTTGTGAACTTGAGCATATCACACTATCTAGTCTTAAAAAATAGATCTAAAATAAAAACTAAACTAAGTACCTAGGTCTTCTTGATGAACTCCGTCTTCAAGTTGACTCGAACCAAAATATGATCCACCGGGCTTGACTCCAACGAGTGCTAGATATGACTTTGTCGCTCGGGCTCTTGAATCACCTTGTGAGAAGCTCCAAAACACCTTTGTTGAAGCTAATCACCTACTAATATCTTGGTTAAGTATCTGAAACTAAACATCATAAGATTATTAGTAAACATAACTACATGAGTTAATCATCATCAAAACTAGAGTGGAAGGCCTCTGGGACAACACTTTTCCAAAGCCTTCTCCAAATTGTAATTTTTCTTTTAGTCATTTACCTTCTCTCCATTCTCTTTTTCAACTTGAAAGAAAGACACCAACTTCATTCTTTGTTACTTAACAAAATTATCGAAAGCTTTTATCGCATTCCTCCTCGCGAACACGACTCGCTAGCCTAAAGCTACACGGTAATTCCTTTTAGTTTCATTTTTCAGTCAGGAGGACCACCATGGTTTAGAGATCTAGAGATTAACCCTAATAGTTTTGGTAACTATCTCTAACTCTCATTTAGTTTACATGCTTTCATATTATTGATTTTTAGCATGTTATGATTTTCCCATGTTCATTATATTAAATGTCATGTTAATTAAACTTGTGATATATATATGTAGTATTTAAGATACACCCATATTTATATGGACCATTTCTTTGTGTTCTCACTTTAGTTTAGCTAATTGTATTTCTTAGTTCTAAAGCACGTGCATTTATCCTAATGATCAGGTTTGATTATGATTTTGCACTTCATATTTTGATTACTTGTTTAGATGTAGTTTTCATTAAAACATGTGTTTATACTTGTACAGCTAGTGAGCCATATTTGATTATTATATGTTTATTCTATGTTGCTCATTTGTACTTATTAGATGTACTTGTATAGTCTATTTTTGATCATTTTTACATTTTAACTTGTATTCTTTATTCTTGTATATGTTTTCATAAAAATGTATTTATCTTCATGTATATGTTAATTTTGTCTAAAACTATTAGATATACATGGACTTGCTTTTCATGCAAAATTCAATTATGGACTCACTTGTGTTTAGGATATTTATGTATACTTCTAATTTAGACAAAACATACATATGCCTTGAAGTGTATTTAGTTTTGATGATTTCATTTTTTGAGCTTCATTGCCCATTTTCATGTTTTTTGATTACATGATTTTTACAATCTATATTTGATGTTTACTCATGACTTTTTCATGAGCATTTATGAGCTTTATAGTTTTGTCAACTCTTGTGTATTTAGTGATGGGGAGAAAATCGCGAACAAAAAGTGTATGTTTTAAAATCGATATTTAAAGTGTGTGCTTTGGCTTTCTCGATACTTCCGTTATAGTATAGAGGCTAAAACGAGTCGAATCCACAAGGACGGGAGGCGATAGAAGCTTTACCGGTTGATTCACGTGTATGTTAAAAGTTCTCCAATGTTTGAAGGAATGTAAAGAAAGGGAAACAAAGAATGGAAATGAGAAGTACGGTGAAATACGATGAAGTGGGAAACATGAAAAAGAATATGTTGGTGATTTTTGGTATATCTAAAACAAAGTGAAAGAGAAAGAAAACTCATGGCACTAACTACTAATGACTCCACTAACATGTTAACCTCTTAGTGATAGTTGCCTCACGTGTATCCTTGGCAATCACTAGTCCTTGGTTCAAGAGCGTTACAAAGCATGACCCATATGTAACTCATCACATCCCAACTCAACAAAATAAGTTCAAGCTACATTTAAACTATCAAAACTAAAAGTAAGCATAAAGTAAATTAATGTTAGCTTGTTAGAGAGTTAGGAAGTTAGAGTGTTAGATCCATCATCATGAGCCATCAATGGCTCTTGCAAGAGCAAGGCCAAGTAGAGGCTATTAGATTCATGTGGATTATCAGATAAGAAGTTAAACCAGTTAGTGATCAGTAGTTAGTTTCCATGAGAGAAAAATTAGCTACACATGTAAAAAGAGATAGATAGAAAACAAAGAGAGGTAAAGGGAGCACCTTTCATAGCTTGTCACCTTCTATTACAAGCACTCTTGTATTTCACTCGTGTATCACTCTCTCTCCTATTACAAGATCTAAAAAAAATGAAAGATACAAAGAGAAAGATGAAGAACTAACTTAACCTAAACTAAACAACAACATGGAGAAGAAAACTACCCTAAAACTACACTACTCTCTGGATATATCCAACTGAAGAACCCCAGGGGGTATTTATAGGCACCAGGGAAAAGGGGGCCAGGGGCAATCCCTGGCCCAAAGTACGGGTGCGGCCGCGCCCGTACGGCCGCATTTCCGCGGCCCTAGGTTATTCGGGCGCGCATCGCTTTAAGCCGCGCGCTATCTTGTCTGTCCCCTGTAAGGTGTTGTTCCCGATTTCTTGTTTTTGGCCTCTGGTTTTGACAAATCGGCTTTTCAAAGTCGATGGCTAGATTATAGGTCTTTAATCACCCATTAAATGGTGATTTAGGGTCTTCTTCTTCATTGCACACCATGGACCTAGAAGCATGCAAGAGAGGTGTTTATTGGCAGAATTTAATATGAAATAATTGTGAAGATGCAGTATGAAATTTGCTGTTTTAGAGACTAATCATTTATAATGCTTCAGGGAATACATGATTTGGTTTCATCTCTTGAAGGATTTTTTAACTAGTTTTTCAAATATTATTCTAAACTAGTTTCTTAATTCTTCAAATGGTAGAGTTTTTCAAAACTATGCTAAAATATTTTCAAATCATGAATTTTGAAAACCCCTACCTTCTAAGAGCAGTTGGTTGGGGCGACCATGCCTTGTATACTTAAAGTTGAAAATCTACTTAAACATGCGCATGAAAGGGAGGTACTGATCAGATATACATGATTTTAATGAAAATTCTACTTTTGTATACTCATATGTATTTCTTATATATGTATGCTTCAAATTTCAAATAGTATCAATTTCAATTGGTACATCCATTTTATATATACATATATATGATTTGATTGTGCTTACAATATCTTTACATCTTAAAACACAAATTATGTTTATGCTAAAACTAAAAATCACCTAGAGGGGGGGTGAATAGGTGATAATGCTAATCAATGCACAATTTAAAATTATGATGCAACAATCGCTCAAAACAAGACTAGAAGTCGGATGCCCTGTGAAGGGTTCTGAACTCCTCCTCGCGATTCCTCTTGAAATGAGTTGGAGGTGCCAATGCAATCTTGTTGTATGAGACTATGATTGACAAGATGATTGAAAACAAGTGAATAATTGCAATGACAATAGAGAGCAAGTAATAAGTGCAATGAAAGTAGAGCAAGAAGCACAATAAGGTAAACCAAACGCAAACACCAAGAATTGTTATCGAGGTTCGAGCACCCAGCTCTACTTCCCCGTCTTCCCCAGAAGGATTACTAACTACTTTAACTATCACAAAGATATCACAAATACACCGGAGTTCCCAACTCCATAATCTCAAGTACAAGCAATCTCTTAGTAGTCAAAAGACCACAAACTCTCTCTTGAAAAATTCTCTTCCCTTACAAGGTCCTTAGAGAACAATGAGTAGGAATGAAGCTCTTGTGTGTAAGAAAAAGAAATCAGAGAGTTCTTGAAAATACTTCAGAAAATGAGAGAGAATTTCAGCACAAAAACAAAGAAATCAAACTCTTTTGAATGCCTTAAACTTTTGAAACTTTTGCAAATTTTTCTTGTTGTAATAGGTGAATGACCTCTCCCCAAACACCCCTATTTATAGGAGAGGGCTAGGGTTTAGAGATAAAACACACTTAAGGCTAATCAGAAAGTATTAAATTCAAAATATGTCATTTAAACATATTTAAGAGAGAAAAAGACAAGAAATTAAACCAGCTGGAAATAGCCGGTACTGTTCAAATGGCTATCTCGGTCGACCGCAGTTCAAAAATAAGAGCCGTTGTCGGCTCTCGGTCGACCGACCGGTCGACCGAAACAAACAGAGAGCAAAGGTCTTACAGTCAGACAGGGCTCGGTCGACCGGGAAATGTGCACACGAATGCGCACTACTGCCAGAACCTCCGTCGACTTGGTCGGTCGACTGGCTAGACCTGACACAGGGTCGGCCGACCGGGCGGTCGACCGGCTCAGGTCAAAAGCCAAAATATAAACAGAATTTTGAAGAGACTTTGATTTTAAATAAAATATTTTTGAATAGGGATAAGTATAAAACATAAGATGAATTTGTAGGCAGAAGATTGTATGTTAAAATATTTTGTACATATTATAGGAAATAAACTTAGAAAGAAGATGTGCGCAAAAACATGTGTGATGGAGCTTCAAACCTATTCACTATTCTTTAACAAAACTATAAAGCTATAAACAAATCTATTGAAGTCTTCTTAAGCAATCTTGAAGTCTAGAGCCATGCTATGCCTTGCTAGAGCCTTCTCTTCTATGTTCCTTCTATGATGTGCAAATCGCCTTCCTTACTTCATGAACCTAGAAGTTCTTGCAAGAACTAAGTAATGGCCTCCAAATATGGTACTAACCTGAAACTTATCTTGAACAAACTTATTAGTACCAAATAGCTCTTATTTGGTTTGTCATCATCAAAACTCAACAATTGGAGAGTGTAACCTTTTGGGCCAACAATCTCCCCCTTTTTGATGATGACAAAACAAATAGGCTATAAGTAAAAATATAGGGGAGGAGAAAGCTCCCCCTCAAATTATGCTATCATAAAAACAATGTAAGGTGCAAGCAAAAACCATAGGATTAAAAACCATGAAATAAAATACTTGCAAAAACACTTAAACTTAAAAACATGAATACATAGAAACACACATAGAAACACATTAAAAGCCAAACAAAATGTATAAACTCATATGGAACCAAAACCATATGAAACTCATAATTCTATCATAAAAACTCATTCTCCTCCTTTTTGTCATACATCAAAAAGGGTTAAGAAAATATTTTTATTCAATAACACAAACATTAAGTTCACCACAAATGAAGGAAAATCTAGAAAAATCAAGTGGTTTAGTGAAAATATCGGCAAGTTGCAAATCCGTAGAAACATAATCAATATCTATATCTCCTTTCTCAAAATGATCTCTAAGAAAGTGATATCTAATCTCAATGTGCTTGGTCTTACTATGTTGATTTGCATTTTTAGTCATGTGTATATTACTAGTATTATCACAAAATATTTTTATATGGTCAAAATGCAAATCATAATCAAGGAGAGTATGTTTCATCCAAAGGACTTGTGCACAACAAGCCCCCGCGGCAACATACTCTGCCTCGGCGGTTGAGAGAGCTACGAATTTTTGTTTCCTAGAGGACCATGAAACATGACAATTATCAAGAAATTGACATGTCCCACTAGTACTCTTTCTATCTACTCTACAACCCGCATAGTCGGCATCTGAATAACTCGTCATTGAGAAATCTCCGGTTTTCAGATACCATAGACCCATTCCAATTGTGCTCTTAATATAACGAATAATGCGTTTTACCGCAATAAGATGAGACTCTTTAGGACACGATTGAAATCTAGCACAAAGACACACACTAAACATGATATCCGGCCTACTCGCCGTTAAATACAAAAGACTTCCATCATGCTTCTATATAATTTAATATCAACATTTTTACCTTGGTCATCTTTATCAAGCTTGGTTGTAGTTGCCATGGGAGTGTTGCAAGCCTTTGAGCCTTCAAGTCCAAACTTCTTTACGAGTTCCTTTGCGTACTTGGCTTGACTTATGAATGTCCCATTTTGCAATTGCTTGATTTGGAGTCCAAGAAAGAAATTAAGCTCACCGATTGAAGACATTTCAAATTCAAGTTGCATGACCTTTTCAAACTCCTTGCATAAAAGCTCATTAGTAGAACCAAAAATTATATCATCTACATAAATTTGTACAATTAAAATGTCATTATCAACATGCTTAGTAAAGAGAGTTGTGTCTACTTTGCCTTTAAAAAAATCATTAGAAATGAGAAAACTAGAAAGCCTTTCATACCAAGCTCTTGGAGCTTGTTTCAATCCATACAAAGCTTTATCAAGTTTAAAAACAAAATCGGTATGAACATGATCAACAAAATCGGGAGGTTGAGCAACATAAACTTCTTCATTAATAAAATCATTCAAAAATGCACTTTTCACATCCATTTAAAAAAGTTTAAAATTTTTAAAAGATGCAAATGCTAGTGTCACCCGTATGGCTTCAAGCCGTGCTACGGGTGCAAAGGTCTTCTCAAAGTCAATTCCTTCAACTTGAGTGTAACCTTGGGCCACTAACCTAGCTTTATTCCTAATGACATTTTCGGACTCATCCATCTTGTTTCTAAAGATCCACTTGTACCAATTATTGGTCTATCGTGGAGCCTAGGAACAAGGTGCCAAACTTGGTTGCGCTCAAATTGATTGAGTTCCTCTTGCATGGCAAGCAACCAATATGAGTCCGCCTCGGCTTCGAGGATGCTTTTGGGTTCAAAATGAGAAATGAAAGCAAAGTTACCACATAGGTCATGGAGTTTGGAGCGAGTTGTTACTCCTTTAGATGCATCACCCAAGATGAGCTCCTTGGGATGATTTGTAGCGTATCTCCAAGCTTTAGGAAGCGGTTGAGAGCTTTCCTCTTTATCCTCTTGAACATCACCAATAGGTTCTTGCTTTTCTTCTTGAGCGGGTGAGTCTTTTAAGGATAGTCTCTCCATGTCTTCACCTAATGGGTCAATCTCTACAACTTCTCAACAACCACATTAGATTCTTAAAATTTAACATGCATGGATTCTTAAATGGTAAGTGAGGATCTATTGAATACTCTATAAGCTTTACTAGTTGTAGAATATCCAACAAAGATTGCTTCATAAGCCTTAGCATCAAATTTACCCAAGTTATCTTTAGTATTCAAAACAAAACAGTTGCATCCAAAAACTTTAAAATATGCAACATTTGGTTTTCTAGAATGATACATTTCAAAAGATGTTTTGGAAGAATTTTTGCACAAATAAATACGATTTGAAATATAGCATGCGGTGTTTACGGCCTTGGCCCATAAATATTGAGGGAGGTCATATTCACTTATCATTGTCCTAGCCATCTCTTCAAGTATTCTATTTTTCCTTTCTACAACTCCATTTTGTTATGGAGTCCTAGGACAATACATTTCATGCTTGATTCCCTTTTCATCACAATAAGTCATGAAGAGTTGGTTAACAAACTCACTACCTCTATCACTCCTTATTTTCAAAATCGAAAAGCCTTTTTCATTTTCAACCCTTTTTCGAAAAATTTTGAAATGAGAAAAAGTTTGATCTTTGTGTTCTAAAAAGAAAACCCAAGTGAAGCGAGAAAAATCATCAACTAAAATAAATGCAAATCTACTACCATTTAAGCTCTTAGTTTTAGTTGGTCTAAAAAGATCCATATGAATTAATTCTAAAGGCCTAGTTGACATGATATCCTTGATTAGTTTGAAGGAAGACTTGGTTTGTTTCCCAAGTTGGCACACAGCATAAATGCGGTCTTTCTCAAACTTCAAGTAAGGTATACCCTTCACCAATTCCTTTGAATTAATCCTAGAAAGATGGTCAGAAGATGCATGTCCTAATCTTCTATACCAAAGCCAAGAATTTTCATCAAAAGCATTCAAGCATTTAGTAGAACAATCTAAATTAAGCATGTCAATGATATAAATATTGTTATCACGAAAATCGGTAAGAATACAATCATTAGATTTAACATCAAAAATCTTGCAAGAAGAACCATCAAAAATAACTTTAAGTCCACGGTCACAAAGTTGACTAATGCTAAGCAAATTATGTTTTAAACCATCAATTAAAATAACATTTTCTATAATAGGAGATGCACCAATTTGAATGTTACCTATACCGATGATAGTTCCTTTGGAGTCATCCCCGAAGGTGACGGTGCCACCTTCCATGTACCTTGATAGGGTTGTAAAGTTGTTGATGTCCCACGTCATGTGTCTTGAACAACCACTATCAAGGTACCACCGCTCCTTACGTCTTGGAGCCTTGGTGTGTACCTACATCAAATAATTTAGGACTTGATTTTGGTACCCACATTTTCTTCGGTCCTAAAGGGTTAGTGCCATGAACCCAAACAAGATTATTTGATCTATTTACTTGGTCATACAAAACTTAGCTAAATGTCCATTTTTACCACAATAGGTGCATCTATACACTCTACCATATTTAAAAGCATAGTGAGTGTGTGATTTTTGAGCATGAGGAATTTTATCATGTGAAATTTTAGCATGAGAGGTGTGCTTTTTAGAAAACACGTCCTCAAGTTTCTTAGTGTTAAAAGTACAATCTTTCAAAACCTTTTCAAAATCAACCATTTTAGATTTTAAAGAAGAAATTTTTTTTCATCAACCATAGGAGATTTTGCCTTACAAGAAACCATGTAGGCACTAAATTCTTTTTGAATAGAAATGAGATTGGAAGAGATATAATCTTTTTCTTTAGAAACCATAGCAAGTTGATTTTTAAAAAAGCAACTTCCTTTTGCAATTTTAAACATTCAATCTTCTTATTGTCATAAGTTTCGAAAAGTTCAACAAAGGCATGTACAAGAACTCCTTTACTTAATTCATCTTCTTCATCATCAAGAGGTTGTTGGGTTACCTTAGGTGTGTTTGCCATGAAACACATGTTCGCCGTATCCACCTCTTCTTCGGACTCGCTTTTCGAATCCCAAGTTGCTTTGTACGCTTTCTTTTCCTCCGGCTTCTTTGGCTTGAAAGGGAAGTCATCTTCTTCTTGAACTCCGGGCAATCCGCCATGATATGTCCGGGTTTTCGGCAATTGTAGCAAATAATTCTTCTCTCCTCTTTACCTTCAAATTTTCTTCGAAAGTTGAGCTTGTTCTTCTGGTACATCCTTTTGACATTTCGCACAAGGAGGGAGAGCTCCTCATCTTCTTCTTCATCCTCTTTATCGTCATCAAGAGTGGATGAAGACTTGAAGGCTATGGATTTCTTCTTTGAAGGAGCGGCTTCTTCTCTTGCCTTCTTTTCCATCTCATGGGTCTTTAAGTTCCCAATGAGACTAATGAGGTCCATCTCATCCTTGTCGTTCAATTCTTTCAAGGTGGTAGCCTTTATCTCCCATGAAGAAGGAAGAGCACAAATCACTTTTCGCACCTTTTGATCATTTGAAATATCATCACCTAAAGAAGAAAGAGCATTGGTGATTTTAGTAAACCTTGTAATCATACAATCAATTGATTCATCATCAATCATTTTAAAAGATTCATATTTAGACCTCAAGAGATCTATCTTAGCTCTCTTGACTTGTGAAGTCCCTTCGTGTGTGACCAATAAATGTTGCCAAATCTCATAGGCGGATTGGCAATGTATCACCCGTGTAAGGTCATCCTCATTCAAGGCGGTTAAGAGGGAATTTTGGGCCTTAGAGTTAGCCTCATATTCTCTAAGGTAAAGTCGGTCCAAGTGCTCTCATCACTATCGGGTACTACATAGGGTTTGGTCAAAGATTTAGCTACTAGGCTACCTAAAGATTGCAAGAAAATAGTCATCCTAACCTTCCAAATAGGAAAATTAAGTCCATCAAATTTAGGAGGGGTTTTGATGTTATCGGCCATGTTTACTAGTGTATGAATGATGGAATGAAAAATGTTGATTAGCAAATTTTAAGGATCTCTCTAAGGATGTTAAGCCAAACCTAGAGTCTAAGCTCTGATACCAATTAAAAATCACCTAGAAGGGGGGTGAATATGTGATAATGCTAATCAATGCACAATTTAAAAATTATGATGCAACAATCACTCAAAACAAGACTAGAAGCCGGATGCCCTGTGAAGGGTTCTTAACTCCTTCCTCGCGATTCCTCTTGAAATAAGTTGGAGGTGCACAATACAATCTTGTTGTATGAGACTATGATTGACAAGATGAATGAAAACAAGTGAATAATTGCAATGATAATAGAGAGCAAGTAATAAGTGCAATGAAAGTAGAGTAAGAAGCACAAGAAGGTAAACCAAACGCAAACACCAAGAATTGTTATCGAGGTTCGAGCACCCAGCTCTACTTCCCGCCTTCCCCAGAAGGATTACTAACTACTTTCACTATCACAAAGATATCACAAATACACCGGAGTACCCAACTCCATAATCTCAAGTACAAGCAATCGCTTAGTAGTCAAAAGACCACAAACTCTCTCTTGAAAAATTCTCTTCCCTTACAAGGTCCTTAGAGAACAATGAGTAGGAATGAAGCTCTTGTGTGTAAAGAAAAAGAAATCAGAGAATTCTTGAAAACACTTCAGAAAATGAGAAAGAATTTCAGCAAAAAAATCAAGAAATCAAACTCTTTTGAATGCCTTAAACTTTTGAAACTTTTGCAAATTTTTCTTGTTGTAATAGGTGAATGAACCTCTCCCCAAACACCCCTATTTATAGGAGAGGGCTAGGGTTTAGAGATAAAACACACTTAAGGCTAATCAGAAAGTATTAAATTCAAAATATGTCATTTAAACATATTTAAGAGAGAAAAAGACAAAAAATTAAACCAGCTGGAAATAGCCGTTACTGTTCAAACGGCTATCTCAGTCGACCGGTCGGTCGACCGCAGTTCAAAAATAAGAGCCGTTGCCGGCTCTCGGTCGACCGACCAGTCGACCGAAACAAACAGAGAGCAAAGGTCTTACAGTCAGACAGGGTTCGGTCGACCGCTCGGTCGACTGGGAAACGTGCACACAGATACGCACTGTTGCCAGAACCTCGGTCGACTTGGTCGGTCGACCGGCTAGACCTGACATAGAGTCGGCCGACCGGGCGGTCGACCGGCTCAGGTCAAAAGCCAAAATATAAACAGAATTTTGAAGAGACTTTGATTTTAAATAAAATATTTTGAATAGGGATAAGTATAAAACAAAAAGATGAATTTGTAGGCAGAAGATTGTATGTTAAAATATTTTGTACATATTATAGGAAATAAACTTAGAAAGAAGATGTGCGCAAAAACGTGTGTGATGGAGCTTCAAACCTATTCACTACTTTAACAAAACTATAAAGCTATAAACAAATCTATTGAAGTCTTCTTAAGCAATCTTGAAGTCTAGAGCCATGCTATGCCTTGCTAGAGCCTTCTCTTCTATGTTCCTTCTATGATGTGCAAATCGCCTTCCTTGCTTCATGAACCTAGAAGTTCTTGCAATAGCTAAGCAATGGCCTCCAAATATGGTACTAACCTGAAACTTATCTTGAACAAACTTATTAGTACCAAATAGCTCTTATTTGGTTTGTCATCATCAAAACTCAACAATTGGAGAGTGTAACCTTTTGGGCCAACAAAAACTTGACTTAATTTTAAATGGTTTCATAATAAGCTTATGCATTTTTTTCAATTGGTAATTCAATTGATATTTTTTTCCAAAATATACTTCATATTTAACTTTCAATTAGTATCAAAAATTTATTATATATTTCAATTGATATCAAGTATTTCTTAAGTATGAGATATACATTATTTTTAAAATGAAAAATTCATTTTGTATACTCATGATTTTTTTGCTAAGCTTGATTTTGTTCTTAATGATAATTATTTTTCAATTGGTATATTATACAAGCTTAGGCATTATTTTTATTGGTATTTCATAAAGGGGGAGAAAAATTCTTATTTTATCTTTCAATTGGTTTTACTTTTCAATTGATATCTTACTCCCAGTCTTTATGATGAAAAATATTTTGTTTTCGTATATGTTTACATTTTCAATATCGGTATCAATAGTTTTAAATTTGTATTATTTTCAATTTGGTATCCTTATTGCAAAATGAATATAGTGTTTACCTAAAAAATTTGGTGTTTATTTTCAATTAATATCATGTTCTTTTATTGGTATCAATTCAAAAAAAAAGATTATTTATTTCAATTGGTTGTTATCATTGATTATGTTTATTATTTCAATTGGTTCTTTCAATTGACTGCGCTTAGTGGTATCAAAATTTTTGTTTATGTTTATTATTTGTTTTGCTTCACCCTTTTGTTGATGAGTGACAAAAAGGGGGAGAAGAATTCAGGTATGTATATATATGCATGTTTTACTATGTGCTATGCATATTTGTTATTTTATTGGCATGTTGAACTTCATTGTATATCTTTATATGCTTATTAGATATGCATATGTTAAGGGGAGCTTCTGTAAAGCCTATCCTTAATGGATGCATATATATAACTTCATAAGTTTTGTCATCATCAAAAAGGGGGAGATTGTTAGCCCAGAGGCCTTTCACCTTAGTTTTGATGATGACTAACTTATGAAGATTAGTTTACTAATAATCTTATGTTTATATAGTTTCAGTTATTGATCAAGAATTAGTAGGTGTGTGTTTAGCTTCAACAAAGGTATTTTGGAGCTATCTCATGTAGATTCAAGAGCTCACGCGTCAAGATCGTGGTTAGCACTCGGCTGGAGTCCACTCGTTGGATCGCGTTTGGATCGAGTCAGCTTGGAGAAGGAGTTCTAGAAGAAGACTTCAGTTTGTGTTTAGATCTTGTGTAAAGATAGATAGTATTGACATGCTCAACTTCACACACAAGTCTAACAGGTTTGATTTTCAGTTTAATCAGGTTTTGGATTTTTAGTTCATATATATGATTTTCATGGATAGATAGAATCAAAACAGATTTACATGGTTTAATATATATTAGATTTCATCTATATACATCTCTTCTTCATACATTTGGAAAAACTTATTTTGATGTTCTATTTCATGAGTTTAGAGTTTTGTATTTAAATAAAAATTATTTTTGGATTTCATGTCAAAAACATAGATATATGTATTACATGTGTATTGGATTCTATTCACATACAATATACTTCAAATGAGTGTTAAATATCTTGTTTTCATATTTATACATGTTTAGGAAAATCGGATTTTCATTTCAAAGTTGGTTTTTGGAAATACCGTTTTTGTTTTAGGCCAAATATTTTATATAAAAAATGGTTCAAATAATTTGTAATATGTGTCGATTTTTTGTCACACATATTTGGTATTCAAATATCTTATAAGAACTATTTTTTTGAAAGTAATGTGATTTTATGGAATTTAATTGGTATTAATTTAACTAAGTTTTTAGTTCCAAAAATTCAGCCAGAGTCAGCTGGCGGTCGATCGATGTGCACGAGATGTGCACAAGGGCCAGCCAAGTAGGGCAGTCCACCGGGTGGTCGACCGCCTGAAAGCACCCAGCTCTCGGGTGCAGCCGGTCGACCAGGCGGTCGACTGACAGGCTTATCCCGGTCTACTGGGCGGTCGACCGGAGGCTCAACGGTCAGAAAAATAAACGTTGGTCAGTTGGCCGGCCGATCGACCGGAAGGGCATTCTGGGCTTTTCCAGATGCCAACGGCTAGTTTTTGGAGAGGCTTATAAATAGCCATTTCTTGGGTTGTTTTTAACAAGAATTTGAATAGCTTATTTTCCCATCTATACAAGTGTTTTAGCAGCAAGTTTTAAAGAGTTTTTGTGGTTAAAATTTATCTTTATTTGTTTTCAAGGATTGAAAAAATTAAGGAAAAATAGAGTATTTGGGAAATTGGTTTTGATCTTCATTTCTATCTTCTTCTAGTATTTTTTCCCAACTGTTTTTCTTTGTGATTTGTTTTCCAAACACCTTGTTTTCTCACACTTGAGCTATCATATCTATCCTATCTATAGGATCTTATTTTTGTTAGAAAAATTGGTTTGTGGTCTTTGTGTGATCACCAAGTTGTATACCCCTTCTTTATTTTGGGTTGGTGTTCATTTCTCTAGTGTAGAGGAGATTGTTGTTATGGTTTGACTTTGTGCATATCCCTCTAAGTGTAGAGGAGGTTGTGCTTTGGGTTTGTTGCTATTCCTCTTTGTATAGAGGTTATTGTGGTGGAGTTTGGCTTTGTGCCCATCCCTCTCTATTTAGAAGTGATTGTTGTTTGGCTTAGTGCCTTATCCCTCTTGTGTAGAGGTGATTAAGCTTTTGGCTTTGTGCCTTACCTCTTGTGTAGAGGTGATTGCGTTGGAGAAGAGTTGTGTACTCCTAAGTTTGTAATTGTAATTTCTCGGTGGAGGTTCCCTATGTGGGAGGTCCTGTGGGACATAGTAGAAATCCTTCTGTGTGAGGGCGGGAACGTAGAGCAGTGGCTCGAACTCAAAACATATCTTGGTATTTGCGTTTGATCCACTATCTCTTAACTCTATCTCTCTTATATCTTGCATTACTTTTATTGTTCATATCTCATATATGCTTGATATTGTTTTTGTACCTATACTTGTGTTGAACAAAGAGAGCTTCATACAGCACCTCAACTCTTATTTAGAGGAATCTAGAGGAGATAGTCCAGAGCTCGTCACTAAGAATTCGGCTACACTCTTTGGTTGTGTTGGCCCAAAGGCCATTAGCCCAACAATTTGATGATAACAAACCATATTTAGTTATGTTTTTAACAATTTTGTTTAAATAAGTTTCAGGTAAATATAATAGTTGATTTGACGACTCTAACTCAAGACTCACGCTTTTGGACGCCACAAAGAATTTGGATCCCCGAGCCTAGCACAGTAGAAGCGCTCAAGGATCAAACAAGAAGAAGACCTCAAGATTTGTATTTTACTTTTAGTTAGTATTTTTAGATGATTTTGTCAAAACCTAGATGATAGAGGTAGAATACTTAGGATTGTCACACACACACATCTAGTATTCCTTCATGGCTTCAAAACAATTTTTCATAACAAAAATTTCTAACCTAGTTTTGGAAAAACCATGTTTGGAAAAATCTGTTTTAGAAAAACCAATTTTCCATTTCACCAAAAAGGATTCTCATCAAAATAGAGTTCAAACATTTTTGGGTGTTGATCTATGATCACACACTATTTTTATAAGTCCTAGAAATCTATTTTATAAATCCTTAAACAAAAATCCTTTCAACCAAAATTTCCTTTTCCTTAGCAGACTCTGGAAAACAGTTCTGGCAGAGTCTAGTCGACCGACCCAGTCGACCGACATGCACCACTGTGCATGTGTGCACATCAGTCGACTGACCGGTCAACCGTGAGCAACTTGCTGCTTTCTGTTTTTCCTCGGTCGATCTATCGGTCGACCAGGTCGGTCGATCGATAGAGAGAGTTGCTCTCTGGTTTTGGTCTCGGTCGGCCGCCCAGTCGATCGACCTCCCCAATGGTCGGATTTCTGACCGTTGGCGGTCGACCGGCCCGGTCGACCGTTAGCTATCAAAAGTTCTGACAGACTCCAACAGCTCTATTTTTCTGGTAAACTTTTTGTTGGGATTCTCCCTAACGACTCTTTTGAGCTCTGTAGGTTGTTTTTCATCCCCTATAAATAGTGGGACACTTCTACAAACTTAAGAACAAGATTTCTAAGCAAGAACAAGATTTTCAAGCAAAAACCTTAGTTTTCAAAGCTTAGCCTTTTAGAAAAAGATTTTCACTTTAAGCCAAAAATTTCCAACACTCTCTTGAAGCAATCCTCTACTTCTCTCTAGTCATTTGTACTACACAATCCCATAGTATTATCTCTCATCTTGGTTGTAGGATTGTGCAAAGTGAGCTTTTTGATCAAGTGTGATTAACCTTTCTTATTGTGAGAAGTTGTAGAGGCATCAGCCTCAAGCGAGCGGGTGTGCTTTAAAGTGTTGTGGCGACATCGAGAGATAGGATAAGTGTGTCCTTGTATTGAGGATCCAGTGAGATCACTAATAGTGGAAATTCTTCATCGTGTTGAAGGCGGGGACGTAGAGCGTGGCTCGAACCTTGGAAAAATCCTCGTGTTTGCGATTATCCACATTTTCTCTAAACTCTATCTCTCTCTTACTTGCTCCATTAAATTGTTTATTTACTTGCAAGTTATTTAATTGTGCTCTTTGTTTAAATAGTTTTTAAATTCGACATAATTGTCATTTCATATAGCCATCACCTATTCACCCCCTCTAGGTGATTTCAATTGGTATCACAGCCTAACCCTTGCATTTGGTTTAACCACCTTAGGGAGAACCTCATATTGGTTATATCTTTTTGTGCATTTATATTTGTTGTGCATTATACTTTTGTATTCATGGCATCCATTGATCTTTCTAGCATCAAGTCCCCACCCAAGTTTGATGGTTTGAACTTCCCCATTTGGAAGGTCAAAATGAACCTATTTCTCAAGTCCCTAGG
Organism: Agave tequilana; assembly: GCA_038442645.1. Classification (NCBI taxonomy): domain Eukaryota; kingdom Viridiplantae; phylum Streptophyta; class Magnoliopsida; order Asparagales; family Asparagaceae; genus Agave; species Agave tequilana. Next base: position 73,367 of record JAVJIF010030868.1, read on the forward strand.
AGTTAGAGTAGCTAGGGCCATTACCAAAGAATTTGTAGAACCTCTCACCGATGAGAGATCTTGGTCCGAGGACACCACCAAGGACTATGAAGCTAATGCTAGGGCTCAATATGCATTAACCCAAGCCCTAAATGAAGATGACCTTTCTCGCATCATAAACTGTAAATCTGCATTTGAAGTTTGGAATGTTTTGGTTGTGACTCATGAGGGAACGTCCCAAGTCAAAAGATCCAAGATTGACTTGCTTCGTTCTCAATATGAGAACATTTATATGCTTGAGAATGAAAGTATTGATGACATCTCACCCGTTTCACCAAGATAACTAATGCCTTATCTTCTTTAGGTGATACGATTGATAATGACCAAAAGATCTGGAAGGTCATTCGAGTTCTTCCCAAAGCTTGGGAAGTAAAGGCAACAACCCTCAAGGAGCTCAACGAACGGGAGGAGATGGACTTCTCCGGATTCATCGGCAATCTCAAACACATGAGATGGAGATGAAAGTTAGAGAAGAAAGGGAGACGCCAAAGAAGAAAGCCCTCGCTTTCAAAGCCACTCCGTCCAACCATGACGAGGAAGACTCATCGGAAGACTACGATGAGGATTTTGTCATGCTCATCCGGAAGGTGGGCAAGATGTTTTACAAGAAGGGGAGGCAAAGCAACTTCCGAAGAGGGAAACCTCAAGGAAGATTTGAAAGAAAAAGAGAGGAGCCGGGTCCTTGCTTCCATTGCAAGAAGATCGGACATCTCATCGCCGATTGCCCCGCTCTTCAAGCAACAACTTCAAATGGCCAAAGAAGAAGAAAGCTATGGTGGCCACTTGGGATGACACGGAGTCGGAATCCGAAGAGGAGAACGACGCCGCACAAATGTGCTTCATGGCACATGGGGAGGATGCATCAAAGGTAAATCTTGAAAACTCCATAGATGATGATGAATTAACTATGGATGAACTTGCTCAATTTTTTGAAGAACTACAACATAGATATGAGATTTCACAATCTCAAAATAGGAAATTGAAAAAGGAAAATGACTCTTTGAAAAACAAATTTGATATTATTCTAAAAGAGAAAAATGATTTATCAAATGCTTTTGAGAAAATGAAAATTGATTTTGATAAATATAAAATATCTTGTAAAGGGAAAACCCTCATTTCATCATGCAACAAAAAAATTTATTGAGTTCCAAAAATGAGTTGATGTTTTGGACTCAACTCGAAAGAAATGTGCTTTTGATTTAAACAAATTTGCATCTAGGTTTCCCAAAGGAATAACCCAAGGGAAACACACTCACCATCAACATGCACGGAAACATGCACACACACATAAACATGCATACATGTATGGTAGTGGTAGAATTTACACTTTCACTCATTGTGGCCGCAATCAGAAAATTTTTTTTTTCCTAAGCTAAACATGTCAAATAAACATGTTTGGGTTCGCCAAGATACTAACCCTAAAGGACCCAAAAAGATAAGGGTACCAAAAGACACACCGAATTTAGTTGATACAGGTGGGTCTTCTTCCTCCAAGACTTAAGGGGAGATGGTGCCCGGGTGGTGGATGCATCAATGCTTAACGAACATATCGTCGCTTGCATCGCTATCATAGAGGCACCCATTTTTGGAGAATGCCCTCGGTTTGGTAATTTCTCCACATAAAAGTTTTTCTTTATATATATATGCATAGGATTGTTAGTTTACCATTGTGCTATATTGATATGTGTTAGAGTAAACTTGCATTTCCATCATGCTTATATGTATGCTTTGTTCTAATGTATATTATCATGTTTTATGCCATAATTTTTTTTTTGTCCACATGTCTAGATTTGATTGTATATGTATTTTGTCAAAACTAAATAAAGATTTACTTAAAACTTTTTTTAAAGCAAATAAATAGAGATGACAATTGCGCGCCTCAACTCATATCTAGAGGAATATCGAGGAGAAGTACAGAACCCTTCACGGGGTATTCGGCTTCAACATCTCTAATATCTTGCTTTATTTATAAATAAGTAGCAATAATATGTGTATTTTTTGTTGAATTTATTAATTAGTATGATTTAAAATATGTTTAACACCTTTTTGTTAAAAATATACCTTTTGCTGTTATTTTAAAATATAAAATAAATTCTTTCAACTGGTCTCCTTACTGTCAGTTTTGGGCAAGACCGGCCGATCGGAGCGGTCGACCGACCTAGCCTGGAGGATATTTTTTTTAACTCTTCTTTTGTCGGCTGACCGGAGCGGTCGACCAACTGAGATGGGCTTGCTCTCGGTTTGTTACGGTCGACCGGACCGGTCGACAGGGCGACGGGAAATCTGTTTTTACCCAACTTTATATAAAGCCCTAACTTCACTTTTACCTCATTCCCACCGCCGACCTCTTCTTTTCTCCTCTCTCAAAAACCCTAAAACTCTATCTCCAACCATTTCCACCTCAATCCAACCCCTAATCCACTCTAGAATTTGTTGGATCTTCACTCTCAGGCTTGGATTCACGTCTTTTTCAGGGATTTCTCAGATTTTACCACTTGATCTCCATTATTCAAAGTAAAAATCTCTTGTTTCCTAGATCTTGCTTGTTTACTTGTTCTCCTTCATATTCTAGCCTAGATCTAGCTTTCATGTTGGTTAGATCAAGTCTTTATCTTGATTATCTTTGTGGATCTTGCCCTAGTTCTGTTTTTACCCTAAAATGTCTAAAAGATCTAGAACGGAGAAGGGTAAATCAACCCAATCCAAAGCCCTACTCCTTCAACCCAATCCAAACCCCTCTTTGTGTCTCCTCAAGCTGAAAATCGTTACATTCTCCTTTCTAAAAAGACTATTATTTCCGGCCGATGTGTGATTATCAATGACTTTGAACACTTAAATTTAGCACACATCTTAAGGAATAATTCCTTTGAGAATTTCCTTGCCATTAGGGAACCTGTCTACACTTCCCTCATTCCCTATTTTTACATAAACCTATTTTTTGAGTCTAACAGGATTAGATCTTGAGTCCTTGGGAGAGATATTGACATCTCTCTCCAAGAGTTTGCTCGTCTTTTGCATCTCTCCTGTGAGAGAGTTGATGTTTACTCCCTAGAACTTCATGATTTTGAGTATCCGGCCGGTGAGTCTGCCCTCACCGCGTCTACTTTGCTTCACGGGGATGACAACCCCGGTTTGGTAAGAAATGAAGAAGTGAAATATTATACTCTCACTGCTCAAGTTCTTGCCAAGATCATCTTCTACAACCTCCTGCCCAAATAAAGAGAGTTCAGTCATGCTAGGGGATCTGTTCCTTTGTTAGTCTACTGCCTTCTGCGAGGCATTAGAGTCAATATTCCCAAGCTGATCATTTCCTTCATGACCTCAGATCACATTCATGTACCCCTTAGGCACTTGCCTTATGGGATGCTCATTTCCTACCTTTTGAGGCAGCTTGACTTTGATCTATCCTCTGTGAGACCTTCTGAACCCTCTGTGAAAATTAACAGCGCCCTCCTGAAGAGGATGCGTGCTGGGATGCGTCATCCTGCTCCCCAGCAGCAGCCTATTCTTCCTGCTTCTCATGTCCCAGGTTCCTCTTCTGCTTCGGGATCATCCATTCCTTCTGATCTCCAGTCCTTCTTGTCTTTTGAGTTACGAGAGCACCGAGCTCAGTTATCTGCTGAGTTGCAGGAGCATCGTACCAGATATCAGCTGAGATCCAGTAGCACCATTCTCAGATTTCTGTAGAGATTGCGGCGCATCGTGAGGAGATGACCGCACGCTACCATCGTCTTCGCAATGACATGGGCTACTTTGCTGATCACATGGAGTCTCAATTTGGCACACTATTTGTGAGGCATGAGTTGCGAGCCCCGAATCCCACGGCGTATGCTCGACCTCTTCCTTCTTCCGGCCCTCCATTTCCGGCCAGGCCTCCTATCGCTCCTCTGGCACCACAGCCTGCTATTGCAGTGATTGATTCTGAGGAGGAGGATGATGATGATGAGGTTGATGATGATGATGTTGAGGGTCATGGCGCTGAGGAAGGGGATTCTGGTTCTGATGAGGACGAATAAGAGTCAGATGAGGAGTGATTTTACCCCTTTTGATGATGTCAAAAAGGGGGAGAGACTTTTGTGATCTGGGTTGTATTTTGCTATATTTTGTATTTTGGGTTGTAGTACTTTATGTTATGGACATGTATTTGTGTTGGACATGTGTTTTATTTATGGTTGTGTATTTTTATTTCTTGTGGACATGAGTTATTGTATGACATATGATTTCTTTTTTATGTGTTTGATTTCCTTATGTCCCATTTTACTTCTGTGGCATGTGACTCACTTCTTATCTTATATGCCTTTATATATGCATGAGTATATCTCTATGTGACTCTTTTATATATGCATGTGTTGAGGGGGAGCTTCACTTGAAGTCTTCATCCAAAATATTGATGATAACTATATATGTTTTATCATCATCAAAAAGGGGGAGATTGTTGGCCCAAAGGCCATTAGCCCGACATTTTGATGATAACAAACCATATTTAGTTATGTTTTTAAAAATTTTGTTTAAATAATTTTCAGGTAAATATAATAGTTGATTTGACGGCTCTAACTCAAGACTCACGCTTTTAGACGCCGCAAAGAATTTGGATCCCAGAGCCTAGCACAGTAGAAGTGCTCAAGGATCAAACAAGAAGAAGACCTCAAGATTTGTATTTTCTTTTTAGTTAGTATTTTTAGATGATTTTGTCAAAACCTAGATGATAGAGGTAGGATACTTGGGATTGTCACACACACACATCTAGTATTGCTTCATGGCTTCAAAACAATTTTTCATAACAAAAATTTCTAACCTAGTTTTGGAAAAACCATGTTTGGAAAAATCTGTTTTAGAAAAACCAATTTTCCATTTCACCAAAAAGGATTTTCGTCAAAATAGAGTTCAAACATTTTTGGGTGTTGATCTATGATCACACACTATTTTTATAAGTCCTAGAAATCTATTTTATAAATCCTTAAACAAAAATCCTTTCAACCAAAATTTCCTTTTCCTTAGCAGACTCTAGAAAAACAGTTCTGGCTGAGTCCGATCGACCGACATGCACCACTGTGCATGTGTGCACATCGGTCGACCGACCCGGTCGACCGTGAGCAACTTGCTGCTCTCTGTTTTTCCTCGGTCGACTGGGTCGGTAGACCGATAGAGAGAGTTGCTCTCTGGTTTTGGTCTCGGTCGGCCGCCCAGTCGACCGACCTCCCCAACGGTTGGATTTCAGACCGTTGGCGGTCGACCGGCCCGGTCGACCGTTAGCTGTCAGAAGTTCTGACAGACTCCAACAGCTCTATTTTTCTGGTCAACTTTTTGTTGGGATTCTCCCCAACGACTCTTTTGAGCTGTGTAGGTTATTTTTCATCCCCTATAAATAGTGGGACACTTCTACAAACTTAAGAACAAGATTTCTAAGCAAGAATAAGATTTTCAAGCAAAAACCTTAGTTTTCAAATCTTAGCCTTTTAGAAAAAGATTTTCACTTTAACCCAAAAATTTCCAACACTCTCTTGAAGCAATCCTCTATTTCTCTCTAGTCATTTGCACTACACAATCCCATAGTATTATCTCTCTCATCTTGGTTGTAGATTATGCAAAGTGAGCTTTTTGATCAAGTGTGATCAACCTTTCTTATTGTGAGAAGTTGTAGAGGTATCGGCCTCAAGGGAGCAGGTGTGCTTCAAAGTGTTGTGGCGACACCGAGAGATAGGACAAGTGTGTCCTTGTATTAAGGATCCAGTGGGATCACCAATAGTGGAAATCCTTCATCGTGTTGAAGGCGGGGACGTATAGCGTGGCTCGAACCTCAGAAAAATCCTCGTGTTTGCGATTGTCCACATTTTCTCTACACTCTATCTCTCTCTTACTTGCTCCATTAAATTGTTTATTTGCTTGCAAGTTATTTAATTGTGCTCTTTGTTTAAATAGTTTTTAAATTTGACATAATTGTCATTTCATATAGCCATCACCTATTCACCCCCCTCTTGGTGATTTCAGGTTGCACATAGTGTGTTACAGTTAGTTTTTAATTCGGCATCATTTGTCATTAGATTAGCCATGCACCTATTCACCCCCCTCTAGGTGTATTTTCATGTACATCATCATGGCTTCGCCGCGAGTGATAACTACGCTGAGCGTGATAGTAATTAACGTTGTGCGCTAGCTTTGCTCTAGTTCTGCTTAGCTCCACTTTGATTTTTGCTTACTTACTTGCCCACTTGTCTACTTAATAGTTCAACTATTATTCTTTTCCTTATAATTGTGAAGAGTTTGAAATCTTTACATGAACTATTTTCTAAAACTGTATCATTTTCATGTATTCATATTAATTCTCGGTGTCGGTTCCTGTTTTCCTGCAGTCGTACTGATTTCCTATATTAGTACTATTTTTTATATTCATACTGATCCACAGTATCGGTATCATTTTTCAGTATCATAATATACGATAGTGATATCTAATATGCTTATTACTTGACATGCTACTACTTGATATCTGACTCCAACATGATCTGGCACATGTTAGATATTACTTATCACCTGTCACCTGATATTATCACTTGACTTGTAATTATCATATTTCGGGAATCCTGTACTACTATCCTATATTATATAAAGTGACCTGGTTTTTCTAATACTTATGTACTCCTGTAACTCCTAACCTGTCCTGCTCCTGCTATTCTCGTAATATGATAATTACATAATAATAAATTATAAAAAGGCCAACCTGCAACAGGTAAGGAGAATACTAATAGACTTCAAGTGGTGATATGTTTACAGTGGTATTAGGTATATTATGTAATTAAAACTTTCGAACCTACCTGAGGGCCTCCAGGTGTCTGAGGGGAGCAATGGCTCCATACCTCTTGTTACATTCCTGAATGGGCATACAGTAAACCCTCCTCCTGTATGCATTGCGGCCGGTTCCATAACACTAGCAATGAAACACCCTAGGTCATGGACCCTGGCATGTACGGGACCTAGTGTAAACATAACTCATTGGTTTCATCATCAATTTCTAATAACAACCTCGACATACTCATGTATGAATGTATGTTGGATGGAATGTATGCCTGTACACATACTTAGATATATGGGTCGGATGAGTAATAATAACTAAGTGGTAATCAATAATTCATCATGCTATTTTAGCAATTCAATTTGTATATACTCAGATTACGGTAAAGTGAGGCATAAGGTACATAGATAAGGGTTTCTTTATTTGGATTATTCCTTCGATATACTTGTCTCATGATGTCATAAACTAAGCTTGTACAATTGATTTTACTTGTATTCAGTATTATTAGTTTTATCAGTTTTCATCAGTTTTAATGTTTTCATAGTTTAGGAGAAAATTTAGGTTGTATACACTCATATTATAATGAAGTGAGGCATATGGTATATAGATGAGGGTTTCCTTATTTGGATTATTCCTTCAACATAATTGTCTCATGATGCCATAAACTGAGCTTGTGTATAACTGGTTTTACTTATATTCAGCATTATCGATTTTATTAGTTTTCGTCAGTTTTATGGTGTTTTCATAGTTTAGGAGACAACTCAAATTATATGAACTCAGGATAGATGATGCGAGATATAAGGTAAATATATTAGGGTTTTCTTATTTGGATTATTCCATCAATGTATTAATCTCACGGATCGGTGATTTGAGTTTGTATAACTAGTTTTGCCATAGTTACTTCACTTGATGTCTTATTACCTGCTCATGTCTTCCTGTGCTCACGACACATTTTTCACTATATGCTTTTGACTCAAATTTATTTACACGTGTATTCCTGTCCCTGCACGCCACTTAGCACTCATCTTGCTACTCGTTGAGGAGTTTCTAACTCCCCTAGACCTGCATGTTTCGATTTTAGAGCTTAGAACTCGTGGATTCTCCTGGTTACTGATCAGAGTGTGCAATGAAAGCGTGGATCATCAGCAGACCGTCCGACGCCCTATACTTCCAGGCCCCCCACTCTTCTCTCAAGTTTTCCTCTTATAACTAGTGGAAACTTTTGTACTGTCTATAATTGAGTAACTCTTTGTATTCTCGCATTTGTGCCTATCAGTGGTGTAATATTCTTGTAATATTATATCACATCTTGTGATAACTTTGTAATTGTACTCTTATGTTGGAATGTATAATGCACTACATACTTTCGTACTCTGATTCTTTCATGTGCTGATAAATAGCGTTTTATATGTGAGAGTATTTTTGACTTGTGTATATATGTCAAAGTAACGTCTCCGTTCCCGCGGGATCGGGGAGTTACAGGATGATATGTGAGCCTAGGCTTTTACATCCATATTACAACCGTTGGCAAATTAACGGTAAAAAAAATTTGCAACTGGAATACATGAGCCCTAATTAAATAATCCAACTACAAGTGCAGAGTTATCTATTTCTTCTTGATCGTCCTTCCTTTAATTCTTGAATCCCTTTCATTTTTTCACTATTCTGATTTTCGTAGTCTTTACACCAACTTAAGATATGAGTAGACTAGTAAGGTAATGGCATGTCAGATAAGGTAGCGGCATGTCAGATGAGGTTCATTCTGTTTTTATTCTAAAATTCTTTGATTCTAGTACACTATATTATCTTATACTGGGTAATTCTTCAGCTCCACACTATATACTTATATATATATATATATATATATATATATATATATATATATATATATATATATATATGAGCATTCAATGGGTGTTAGCACAGAAAGTGAGCATCAGTACAAAAAGTAGAGTAGTCATCACTTATATAATCAGACAGATTGTGCCACTAGGTGTTATTATGAAATGAATTTTCAAATTCAGAACTTCTGCCAGAAAGAGTTACGGTATTTTTCCCATTTACACTATTCCAGATGTATTTATAATCTTTCTATCAAGGAGCTCAGGAAACTTTATAAGTGATCTGCCATAAAGTTGATATCCAGAAGACAACAATTAGGACTCATCTCAGTTATTATGAATTCTTGATCATGTCCTTTAGAGCCGCAACACTTAGCAGTCTTTATGAATTTAATTAGCGTGGACCCTACTAGCCTCGCCAAGCGAGGGTCGTGTTCTAGTCATGCGAGCTTAACCTGTCGTATGCTTTGCTGCACCCGTGTGCTTAGCATTTAGCACTGTGCTATGTGCTAATTTCGCCGCGTGAGCTTCGCCAAGTGCGAGCCTCGTAGAACGTTGGCTCTGTCACACCCTAGTGCTTAGCACCTGATGTTGTGCTACGCAATGACCCCACCTGGCCCTGACTTCGCTCGTGGATAGTTATGTCAGTATTTAGCATCCTAACCTTGTTCCCCAGATTTCTCCCGTCAACGTATTGCATAGACTTAGTGAACTAGGTTTTCAAACCACATCTGAATCAACTTGTCATAATCTTTATTGATGATAAAGTTAGCCAACCTCACAGGGCTTAGGTATTCTCCAAATATTAAATCTACATTCGGGTTATCATCTAGAGGACAGTTATTGTAAATTCTTAGTTATGCCTTTCAAAGTAATAAACGCCAGCATCCAGGACTCATCATTATCAGTTTTCTTTATCTATTTAATTATAATCAGTTTTATCAGGTTTTCTTTATCTACGATATCATAATCTGCTCCTAGAGTGGCAGAGAACAGACAAAATATCTTGTGATCTTATTACAGACTATTCACCAGGAACAACTTAAAACCAGCAGGGTAAGTATGAGTTTTGAACATGTAAGTATCATATTCTTGGGTCTTATCATTTTAAAAGAAGTTATCCCGGTGATTATAATAGAATTCAGACAGTGAAAGTTTGCCCAGTTTTTGAGTCAACTTATATCATATAATTAAGAGTGGGTCAGTCTACTAAAGTTCTGGCGGTATTCTCTTATTAACAACTATTAGGTCAGTATTTATATGGCACCGTCCGAAGTTTTATACAGCAGGAAGTGCAGAGTCTAGGTCTCGAGGTTATTGATTAGTCTGTTATGAGCATAACTCTTAGTTATTCATATTGTAATTAGTATAATCCTTGTCCCTATCTTTTATGTGTTCATTTTTCCCTTATCTATCTTTCCAGGACGAAATTTTTATAAGGTAGATGGAATGTAACACCCCATTCTCGAAATACGTACTTAGATACGTGTTATGAATTTTTGATTGTATTTCTCAATTTAGTTCCCATATTTGTTTTTGTTTTATGATTAATTATGCGATTATTTTGCATCAATCTGAATTCGTGTACTCAGAGTCAGCCCTATCTGAACAGGAGACCCAATCCTAGTGTATTCTTTGAATTAGTCTTTCTGGTAGTCAGATTTGATCAGATTTAATTTTAAACATTATTTTTCAATATTCTCCTCCACTACTTTTTTCTCTCTTTTTCTTTTTCTTTCGTTTTTCTTTTTCGCATTTTTCTCCACCATATAAACTTAACCCCCCAAAATATCTTTCCTTTGTATTTCTCCCTTTCTTCTTCCATTTTCTTTTTTCTTTTCTTCCTTCTTTCTTTGTTCTCTTCTCCTAGACAATGACAGAGGGCTTCTCCCTCTCCCTTAAAATTTTTCTTTTAATTTCCCTCTTTCTCTTCAATTACTCTCTCCTTCTCTCTTAATCTCTCTTTCTCATCTCTAAATTCACACTCTAACTCAACCTCTCTCCCTTTCTCTCTCCATCGACGATGGTCGACGGCTCCACCCAAGCAACCCTGGGGCCAGCGACTTTCCCGGTATGCCCTAAGCCACTTGCAACTCCCATCTCCCCAACTCTCCTCCTCTCTGAACCCCAACACCACCTTCACCACCTCCATTTTCTTCAGGATCTACCACCACCACCCACTTCTTCTCTTAAATTCCTCCATCACCACCACCATCACTGCCTCCTTTCCAACTTTAGTGACCCCGTCGCCAGCAGCCAACTCCGACGCCGCTCATCTCTTTACTTTCTCATTTCCTTCTCTATCTTCATCAAAACCCACCACAATCTTCATTTCCTTGCTCCTCACCTTCACCACCACCGTAACCATTTTCACCACCATAACCACCAAATTTCACCTCCCAATATTCCTCCACCTCCCATTCCCTTCAATTTCCTCCCACTTAATTTTTATAATATTATTTAATTGGGTCAAAATTTGACTAGTTCAGAAAGATTTTCAAAATTTTTGTAAAATAACAAATATTACCTGGAGCAACAATGTGAAATTGAATTTAATGAATTCATTCTAGTTTACAAAATATAAATCTTGGAATTGATTGTTAATACGTGACGCACCAGATTTGCCAGGTTTTGACTGATTCAAAAGAATCTCCAAAAATACGCTAAAATAGAAAAAAATGATTTTGAAGAAGAATTTGAAAGCAGATGCTTGAAATAAATTCCCATTTGTGAAATAAAAATCATGGAGTAGATTATCGGTATGGTCAGCACCGAATTCAAAGATTTTCTAAAATAATTTAGAAAAATTTTAGAAAATTTTAGAAAAACCTGAAATATTGAAAAAATACCTGACTATCATGTAGGTCAAATCAACTACATACACCATATTCAGTGCTAATACTATGTAACGAATATTTAGGACCGGGGGTTGCACTTCTATCCACCTTACAAAAAAATTCATCCTTGAAATTTCAATTCAAATGGAAGGAAAATAATTTACTGATCCTAGAACCTGAATGTTATGGGCCTATCATGCTTCCTCTATGCTACTCTGATATCTCTATCGAACTTGGGATTGGGTGACCCGTTTCATGAAGCAAAGTGATTGAGGTAGACCTGCACACAAAATTACAGAATTTCAGAACTTTTGAAATAGAGATGTGCAAGTACTCAATACTACCGCTATAACAAGTGGCTATGCGGGTCGTGATCCACAAGGAGGAACTAGCGATAGAAGCTTTTTAGTAAGTTCTCTTTTAAGATACAAATGATGGATAAAATTCTTCTTTAGTTCTTTAAAAGAAAAAGAGAAAAATTAGGTTAAAGTGAATTAGGGAGAAAGTGGTAGATTAAGAAGATGGAAAAATAAAAAATAGATTATATATAAAGAAATTGAAAAGAGTGATAAAGATGGTTGGAGCTTGTGATATTGAAAGTAAAGAATAAAAGAAAAGAAAGACAACCTAAAAATTACTTACCTCTTCAGTGCTCATATACCTTGGATCCGTTGCGATGACTTACCTTGTCTTTGAAGGCAATCAAGCATGGCGTATAGGATCTTCCCCATTCTCGATCTACACTACGAATAAAAGGGCAAACTATACTAGTAAGAGAAGGATTGTTCATCACCATAGGCCATTAAGGGAACTTGCAATGGCTAAGCAGTCTCGAGGCTATCGGATTCTTGATTGAAGTTTTTCCCTGCACACAAAATATTGAATTTCAGATTTAAGAATAGGATGTGCGAGGTGTTCAATACTATCCGCTGTAGCAAAGGCTATGCGGGTCGTGATCCTCAGGGAGGGACTAGCGATGGTTCCTTTGTCAATAAGTTATCTCTAAAGTTTTTATTAATTTAAAGTTAAGTTAGAAAGAAAGAAGATGGAGAAAAAGAAGTGATATTTACAATAAAAGTGAGGAAAAGAATTTGGAAAGATGGAGATGGTGATCTAAACTAAAGAAAGAAAAGAAAGAAAACTAAAAACTATACATACCTACCTCTTCAGCCTGCTTACCGTTGATCCGTTGCAACGACTTACCTTTTCTTGGAAGGCATACAAGTATGGCGTATAGAATCGTCCACCTTCACGATCTACACTACAAAAAGAAAATAATGGCAAGAGAAGGCTTGTTCATCTCCATAAGCCATCAAGGGCTCTTCTTCGGCTAGGCAGCCTCGAAGCAATCAGATCTCACGGTTCACAAAACATTAGAGAGAAACACATAGAAGAAAACAAGAACAAAAGAAGAAAACAATAAAAGAATAAAAACGAACCTCGAATCGATTTATTTAACAATGGAAGAAGAGCAAAACTTACACCGATTGTCACCCTCAGTACAAGTAGATCTCCTTCCTCCATGAGAACATCCTCTCCTCTCAGTTACAAAAATTACAAGAGAAAAACGAAAATCTAACCTAAACTATAAACTAGAAGAAAGCCTAAAAACCCTAACTTTTAGCTCTATATTTTCTGTCCGCTCTTCTCGGTTGCACTGCAGGGGTATTTATAGGTGCAGAAGGAGGTAGAGTCCAGATCGAAGTTGTCCACGAAAACTGGTACCCGGATATGACTGAAATGCCGCAGAAACGCGGCTTGGGCCGCGTTTTCACGGCCTGGTAGTAGCAGATGGCCACGCGTTTTGGCGCGTGGCTTCTCCTGGTCCGTCCATCTGGGCGATTCCTTCTGGAAGCTGTATCCTGGCTCTTTATCTTCGGATTTAGATATAACTTGGGAAGCAAGTTACCTAGATCCCAAATCTTTTATCCACGAATTTGTTATTCTTCTTTGGCTTTTATTCTCATCCTGCAAGTGTTTAGGGTTGAATAGAAGTTTATCCTTCCCTCTTCTTTATATTTACAACTTTTGCCCTTGTGTATTTGCAATTTTGACAATTGATATTTGCAACTTTATAATTGGGCTTGAATATGGGCTTTTGGGCTTCTTTTTAGGCTTTATTTCTTTATTTTAATATTTCGAGGCCTGCACATAATAAATCATAAAATATTAGTAAATGTGCAGAATTATAGGAATAAATATGAAAATGTGATGGTAAATATAATGATAAAAATGCACTTTTACTACCAATCACACCCCCACACTTATCTTTTTGCTCGTCCTCGAGTAAAAATCAAAGTAAAAGAAAAGAAAAGAAAAATTAATCTACCTAACTCACTTTCGTAGGAATCACGATTGCACTTAGCATGTGCAACAAGCCGTTAAACCTCTAGGTTACCCTAGAGGACGAGTGATATCTCGTGAGGGTTTCAGTGGATTGCACCCACAAAATTCATAAAAAGGAAAATATTTGAAATACGTTTGAAGAGACTAAGTAGTCCATAAGTTTTTAGGATTATCATTTTTATTCATTCTTCAAACTTAGTCTTTATAAAGTGAATTGTTTTCCTTTTTAGGTAAGGGTTAAAACTGAATTTTTGTATAGTCTTTTTCGTTACCAAAAGTCATACGCACCCTTGTGAATCTAAGAATTCCTTAACTTGGACTTTCATGCCTCATATTATTATTATTATTATTATTATTTAAATATATATAACTCATCTAATTTTCTTTCGTGTAAGTATCAAGGCTTCTTGAGGCCCTCATACCTAACTAATTGATATTAGATGTGTTAATACATATATAATATTTCTTAATTTTCTTAGGCTTTCTAATCCACCCATGTAGCGAACTTAAAGCCGGTGACTCCCAAACTGATTAGTCTTAGGGCACCAGGTGAGAAAACACCCCTCGAACTCAAATTCGAGTGAACTAGGCCCCAAAACTAAGGATGCTTATTTATTAACTCACCTTTAGGCGTGAATACTTATGCTTCATGAGGCACATGTATCCAGCTTAATTAGTGATTGATTTTTTTTAAATTTTTTTATGATGAGGCACAAGGGTCTTTGTCTTAGAATCCTAGATATGCATTAGGTATGCACATTTCATTAAGGTAAAATTCAAGACTAATTACTTATTCAATTTCTCCTCCTATACCTAAAAATTCAACAATTTATTTATTTTTGACCAAGTTTTTAGAAATCCTAATCATGATTTTCCTAATCCTTAAAACTAACTTAGATTTCTTTCAAAAGATAAGTCAAAATATTATCCTTTTTATAAATTTTTTTTATTAGCAATTTTTTTGTTAGTTTCTACCTATGTTAGTATGTTAGTAAAGCCCACCCCCACACTTATCTCATGGATTGTCCTCAATGTATGAATGAATGCATATATGCATAAAACAGAAGAAAGGCAAGGCAGAAGTTACCTCAAGGTGGTGGTTCCGGTGGTGGTCTAATTGGTCCACGAAATGCGGCCCAATCTACTTTTTGTGGAATTCGAAGGAACCCACCAGAAATTTTTCTTATATAACCCACTAAAATGTATGTATTATCATTTTTTAATAATTCCACCCCATCAAATTTCCAAATTTCATAATTAGTTTCAGAGTCACTTATGTCAACCTCCTTGTCCCAAAATGGAGTATGAAAAGATGGAATGATTGACTTGGACGTGGGAAGCACGGGAACGAATACCGACTCAGGAAAGAAACTCAAATCAAGTAAGGGTTCAGGAGTCGGGCTTGGTTCAAGAAGTGGGTCCAAATCAAGAAGTTGAAACTCAAGTCCACAATAATCTTCTCACAATGGAATGTGACTCAATATTGGTGATTCAAGTTCAGGAATGATATGTGTGAGAACCAAAACTGACTCTAAAATATTACCTAGGTCGGGTAACAAAACATGAGTCAATAATGATTCGGGAATTTGAACTTGATCATAGATTTGAGAATCTAGGTCACATATCTCATTGAGCTCAATATCATAAAAATGAGAACTTGCCAATTTATCCATGTGACTTTCAAATTTGCAAAATTGGTCAAGTTCAATATGATCATCAAAAATGGGTGACTCAATTTCATGATGAATTGGCACAGGATCCAATATTGACTCGGGAAAAGTAAAATCAGGTGGAGACATCGGAGTCATTATTGAATCAGGGAGTAGAATTGAATCATCAAGTGGGAGATTATGATCATATTCATGCTCAAGTTCTATTTCAGGAAAGGAAGAACTTGCCAAACTATCAAAAATTGGAGTTTCGGCAAGTTCAAATGATGGTACTGAAGTAGAATCTTGTTGTCCAAAGCAACTTGGTTCGTCGGCTCTAAGAGAGTGGTCAGCGATATCAGAAATGGCCGAACGGTGAGAACGCAAAGATTGAACCATCATATCTATTTCATGATCACGAGCTAATCTAGCCTGAGTCATGGCTCCAAGCATCCTTTCATAGTTGATAGGTGCATCATGTTGTGATTGGACTTGAAAAGATGAAGTGTAATCGTGATGAAGTTGTAAGTCGGTAGACTCACGCATCATCATGTCTGAGATTGATGGTAATTGTTGCTTGAACTCATGCATACTCATCATTTCCTGGATAGATGGTTTTTTATTCTGAATGGGTGGATCTGAGTATGAATCTTGGGAATATTATGGACAAGGTGGAGACGGAGGACAAGTCGGTTGAAAATTGGACTCGGGGGAAGCGAAACCCTATGAACTCTGTGAAGAGTTGAATGTATGAAAATTATGGTCATAAGATGGGGGGTATGGGTTATAGTCATTCGGATAAGACCATTCCGGCACACTAGGTTGGTCAAAGTTATGATATGCCGGGTTGGTAATATCCGAAAAAGAGTTAGGTGTGTAATATGGATTAAAATTGGAAAAATTATTATATGCCATATCACACAAACACAAATAAAGAAAAAGAAAATAAACAAATAAACAAACAAAAAAAGAAAAATTCTAGCCTAAGTTAGGGTAGACTTATGACCTAGACGACTCCTTACTGGTTAGACTGTCCACGGGAGGTAGGGTGCAGACTTTGACCACAAGTTAATCAGCCAGGTCAGGGCAAGATTGGTGGGAGGTTTTCCGTCAAAGACGTTCATTAATTAAATAACCACCAATTTTCGGGCTTTCGGCCCTCAATCCCCTTCCTAGACACTGATTTGGCAGGAGTCAACTTCCAGCATTGTTCCCCCTTAGGATAATCTCCTAATTGAGTCTGAGATGTCCCTAGGGCCAACGTCTACTAATTTTAAGTTAGGCTTGGGTTAGTGAGTGCTTAGGATATAATTTTTGGGCTAAGGAAGGGTGATGAAATCCCCACCTTATCTTGTTAATGGGTTATGCCCTTAGAATAAATTTGTGCAAGTGTACAAAATATGTAAATAAGATTCACTCAAAGCATCAACCAATAGATGAGTCCTATTCTACATGCAATGCGAACGTACCTTGCTCCAGCACTCTTCAACAGTAAAATAAAGGAATTGAAAAGACACGTGCCTAATATGCAAACGTCTAATCAATTTTTTATCTTTTACAACAAATATTTTACTGTTGAATTAATTAGCAGTATACAAGTTTATCACAGAATAAATTTTAACAGAGTAGAAAACAAATCTTGCACTTTTTAGCAACCTGCAGAAAGATACGTCAGTAGTTCACTACTATTGCCGAGGATCCGCGGCTATTGCCGCGTTTGCGCTGTAGATGAGCAGGCTCTGCTGCTCTGCCTTCTAAGGCAGAGGCACAGAGTTGCTATATGTCAACTTATGCTGTTGTTTTTCTATTCTCCAAACCTGGAAACAGAAAAGAATAAAAGAATTAGTTAATAAATTTTTTATTATTAGAGAATAACTTACCGTCCCTCCCCGGCAACGGCGCCAAAATTTTGATTGAAGTTTTTCCTGCACACAAAATAATGAATTTCATATTTAAGAATAGGATGTGCAAGGTGCTCAATACTATCAGCTGTAGCAAAGGCTATGCGGGTCGTGATCCTTAGGGAGGGACTAGCGATGGAAGCTTTGTCAATAAGTTATATCTAAAGTTTTTATTAATTTAAAGTTTAGTTAGAAAGAAAGAAGATGGAGAAAAAGAAGTGATATTTACAATGAAAGTGAGGAAAAGAATTTGGAAAGATGGAGATGGTGATCTAAACTAAAGAAAGAAAACTAAAAACAATACATACCTACCTCTTCAGCCTGCTTACCGTTGATCCGTTGCAACGACTTACCTTTTCTTGGAAGGCGTACAAGTATGGCGTATAGGATCGTCCACCTTCACGATCTACACTACAAAAAGAAAATAATGGCAAGAGAAGGCTTGTTCATCTCCATAAGCCATCAAGGGCTCTTTTTCGGTTAGGCAGTCTCAAAGCAATCAGATCTCATGGTTCACAAAACATTAGAGAGAAACACATAGAAGAAAACAATAACAAAAGAAGAAAACAATAAAAGAATAAAAACGAACCTCGAATCGATTTATTTAACAATGGAAGAAGAGCAAAACTTACACCGATTGTCACCCTCAGTACAAGTAAATCTCCTTCCTCCATGAAAACATCCTCTCCTCTCAGTTACAAAAATTACAAGAGAAAAACGAAAATCTAACCTAAACTAAAAACTAGAAGAAAGCCTAAAAACCCTAACTTTTAGCTCTGTATTTTCTGTCCGCTCTTCTCGGTTGCACTGCAGGGGTATTTATAGGTGCAGAAGGAGGTAGAGTCCAGATCGAATTTGTCCACGAAAACTGGTACCCGGATATGACTGAAATGCCGCGGAAACGCGGCTTGGGCCGCGTTTTCGCGGCCTGGTAGTGGCAGATGGCCACCCGTTTTGGCGCGTGGCTTCTCCTGGTCCGTCCATCTGGGCGATTCCTTCTGGAAGCTGTATCCTGGCTCTTTATCTTGGGATTTAGATATAACTTGGGAAGCAACTTACCTAGATCCCAAATCTTTTATCGACGAATTTGTTATCCTTCTTTGGCTTTTATTCTCATCCTGCATGTGTTTAGGGTTGAATAGAAGTCTATCCTTCCCTCTTCTTTGTATTTGCAACTTTTGCCCTTGTGTATTTGCAATTTTGACAATTGATATTTGCAACTTTTGAATTGGGCTTGAATATGGGCTTTTGGGCTTCTTTTTAGGCTTTATTTCTTTATTTTAATATTTTGAGGCCTGCACAAAATAAATCATAAAATATTAGTAAATGTGCAGAATTATAGAAATAAATATGAAAATGTGATGGTAAATATAATGATAAAAATGCACTTTTCACTACCAATCAATTCTCTTGGATTGCAACACATCAGAGGAGAGTAAAAGAAAATAAGAGTAAAGAAAGAAAAAGAAACTTTGATTCGATTGAAATAACAATGAAAGAAGAGATCACTTACACTGGTATCACCTACAGTACAAGCTTGCTCCCATTCCTCCATGAAAGTCATCTCTCCTCTCAGTTACATAAAGAAAAGTAAAAATTACATAAAAAGAAAACTAAAAAACCTAAGTTCTAAACTACAAATTATCCTAAGTTCTATTCTCTGCTTGGTCGTCCTCATTTACAGTGAAAATCGTGCCTTTTATAGGCAAAAACCTAGAGGCGAGAGGTATGAGAAGATAGGGGGAGCAAATGCTCCCTCTAACTCCCTAACAAAGCCGTGAAAAGGCGGCTTTGGCCGCGTTTTCGCGGCCAGAGTGTGGCCAGGTGGCCACACCTTGTTGGTAGTGCTCCCCGGCTTCTCGATTTGTATTTATCTTCAGCTGGATTTGTAGCTTAAGTCTGGGATTTTGATGAAATGGCCTTTGATCCTTGGCTTCAACCGATCGATTTGTAGGGATTTGTTCTAACTGATTTTTAACCAATTTGAACCGACCAGATCTGCCCTGATTTACTGAGTTCGAATTAATTCTTATTTAATTCAGAATTTGATGGGCTTTTTGGCTCATTTCTCTTCACTCTCCTTTAGGAATGGGCCTGCAAATAAATTAAACATTTAATTAGGAAAAAGCAGAGTTTATTCTATAATAAGTATAAGAATATGTAAAAAATGTGCAATATTAGTGACCAATCACTCCCCCCATACTTATCTTTTGTTCGTCCTCGAGCAAAACAACTAAACTATACTAAGGATTATTAGACCACTTTCGTAGGTCACTCGATTGCACTGAGAATGTGCAACAAGCCGTTAAACTCTAGGTTTCCCCTGGAGGATGAGTTTTGTCTCGTAAGGGTTTTCAGTGGATTACACCACAAAATCCATAAAGAAAGAGAAAAAAGAGTTAGTATTTTCGAAAAGCATTTTGAAAGAGAAAAATATTTGAAATATAATTGTAAGATTTAAGTAATCTATAAGTTATAGGAAAGCTGAATTTTTCATTTCTAAACTTAGTCTCTATTCAAAAATTTATTATCAATCAAAGTAAGGAGCCAAATTGTACTTCTCATCTAGTTTATTACTTTACCCTGTGACATATGCACCATCGTGACTGTGAAAATTTTGATTAAGGGTTCATTAACTCTAACTCTTATGTCTTATATATATATATATATATATATATATATATATATATATATATATATTTGTGGTATTATTCCTTAGTTCTATTAGGCTTTCTAATCTGCCCATGTAACGAGCCTTTAATCAATGACTCCCAAACCAAACGGTCTTAGGGTACCGGGTGAGAAAACACCCCAAGGACATAAGGACTCGAGCAAACAAGGCCACAAAACTAAAAATTTTATTATATGAACCCCTTTTAGGCATGAATACTTATGCTTTATTAGGCACAAATACCCAGCTTAATCAGAGGATTTATATATATTTTTTTCTCAAATTTATCTAATCATCTTTCGCATAAATACTAAGGCTTTCTTAGGCCAAAGCACCTAGCTAATCAATAATTAGATTTGTTTATCTTTTATAACTTTTGTCTTTTTTTTGAATTTTTTTAAGGCATAAGAATCTTTGTTTTAGAACCCTAAGTGTGTAAGTATATAAGTGTGCATATTACATCAAGGTAAACATCAAGACTAAATTACTTTGACAAATTATCTTCCTACCCCTAACAATCAAACAAATAATCTTATTTTGACCAAGTATAAGAAATCCTAATTTGGATTTTCCTATTCCTTAAAATTGAGTTAATTTCTTACAAAAAATATGTCAAAATATTGTTTCTATTTTCAAAAAGTTTTTAAAAGTAAAGAAAATGTTAATAAATTTTTTTAAAATAAAAAGAAAAACCTAAGTTATATTAGAACCCTCCCCCACACCTATCTCATGCATTGTCCTTAATGTATGAATTAATGCATAGATGCATGAAAAAGAAAACAGGGAATTAAGGTGGTGGTTTCGGTGGCGGTCTGATTGGGTCATGTGTTGCTACCTAATCAAGATAATGTAGTAGCTCACAGAACCTACCTTTATTGACCTCTTTTCTATTTATATATTTACAGTCTCCAGTATGATAGGATTATGAAAGATCCTATCGTGAAACTTATTTCCTTTACATGACCAGTCCTGGAAAATCATCACAGAGTCAGCACGGTCTATACCTATGTCCAACAAAAGAATGTGACTCAGTGGAATGGTTGACTTGGACTCAAGAATGATAGGTTCAGGAACCAATACAAACTCGGAAAAATTGACTTGGGGTTCGAGAGTTAGTTTTGGTTTAAGCATTGAGTCCAAGTCCAAGAATTGATATTCACATTCTTTTCCCATCAATGGAATGTGACTATCCAAAATTGGTGATTTAATTTCAAAATCTATGGGTACGGGAATAAATGTTGGCTCAGAAAATTGGTTCAAATTGGATAAGAATACTGGAGTTAACATAGATTCGAAGATGGAAACTGAATCACAAAGTTGAGAATCGAGTTCACATTCATAATCAAGTTCAATCTCATTAAAATGAAAACTTGCCAATTCGTTAATGGGTTGATATTGGTCAAGTTCAAGGCTTTGTGGTGAAACTGAATCTTGGTCAAAGTCTTCAAGATATCATGATTCTTGGTTTTCATCAATATAACTAGAAGTGTTAGGAATAGTCAAAGATTGAATAGGGAGAGTTTCCTTATTCCTACGCATGTTCTCCAATCTACTAATTCTTGTTTCTATCATATCGAGTGGATCATTTTGACATTGAATCATGGTTTCCATAGTCTTTTCTAAGTTGGCATATTCTCCTTGAAAAATAGAGTAAGGATCTGTGACTTGAAATTTTTATGGGATTTTGAGTCTTCTAAAATTTGAATTCGTCGCTCAAGCTCATCTAAGACTTCCATCCTCTTTTCCCAGTCAATTGATTCTTCTAATGGTTGTTCGGGAGAAGGAGTATATGAAGTTGGATGTTGGTAGGGTAGTTGACAATATGACTCGGCGGAGTTGTATCCCCATTGACTCTGTGAAGGGTAGTGATGATTATTCTAGTCTTGTTCTTAGTATTGGGATCGGGGCATGTAATGATTCGGATAAGACCAATCTGGTACACTAGGTTCGTTAAAATTATGATATGCCGGGTTGGTAAAATCTGAAAAAGAGGTCGAGGTGTAATATGAATTACCGTTAAAATTGGAAAAATTATTGTTATAAGCAATATCACACAGGAAATGTCAACACAAACAAAGAAAAACAAACAAGTAAGCAAACAAAGTCTTGTTCTGACCTTTTGGCTTCTACTGCCTGTTGTGTCATGTCTAAACACAGTCATATTACAGGTGTTCTGCCTCTGGGTGCGTCAACTTCAAGGGAACCAACTGATCTTCCTGAGGAGTCCAAGGGTGATATAAGCACTTCGACTTTGGCGGATGCTGCTGTGTTGGACGCGCTGTATGGTGACCTGCCCCCTTATCGGCCTGAGCTAGCCGAAGGAACGAGGTTGAAGGAATGGTAGTCCCGGAGGTGTCCTCACTCCCAACTATATCAATGAGTGAGGCGCCGTCAGTTTTGCTAGGTGCGGAGCTGAGAGTGATTATAAGCCCTACTTCCCCAACCCTGGTGGTTGAGCCTACTGTTCAGGAGATGGTCACTAGTCCTACCTCAGCGGTGGCTAGTGTACTGGTTTCAATGAAGACTCCGTCGAATTACCGATGACCTGCCATGCCGCTGCAGCCAGTGTTCCCGTTGTTCCTTCTACGGTAGTGTCAACCAGGCTGGTGGAGTCTCCTGAGGTTGCCCGTCTACCCGAAGTGGCTGAGGTTGAAAATGATTTTATAGGTGACATAGTCGATAGCTTTTATAAAGGCTTAGGGTGATCCATCGATCTGGTCTTGAAAGGTTCGACTATGTCGTTCTCAACTATAAAGGTGGTCCTCTCCCATAGTATTGAAAGTATTCGGGACTTTGAAGGGTATAACCAGGCCACTGCCTTGGAACTCCTGGTAGATCAATTTGAGAGGGACGTAGAAGAATGGCGCCATCTTAGCCGCTCAGACTTGGAGTCTTCGGTTAAATGAACAGCTTACGCATCTTGTCGCTCAAATGCATGAAGCCCGTCTTGCTGCTCACGAAGCTACTAAGCCTATTTCTTCTGACTTGAAATCCTTAGAAACAAGGCAAGTAGCACTTGGATACGCCATTGATGCTTCTACCAGTGCTCTTCTTGACACTGAAGATAAAATTGGGAAGGCCAAGGAGATGATCAGGAAGGGGAATCTTCTCCTATCCAAGGCTGAACCAGTGCATCTTGAAGAGACCGTGCGACTTGAACAGCTCAAGGCTCAGAGTGATGAACTCTCGTGGCAGGGATTAGCGCAGAGGGCAACTTTGGCTGAGGTCGAATCTCGTTTGGCCTAGGCGGCGAATTTCAATGAGGCTGAGCTGAGGTCACAGGCGCTTATCCGGGCTGCTGATGATAGGAAGACGAGGCTGGCTTCCCTTGAAGAGCAGATCAGATCTTATGATGTACGCCCGTAGGTCGTAATATATGTGCTTCCATGTATCCAATCCTTTTGGAATTAATGAAAATAATTTTTTGTTTTGACTCCCTGTCGAGTCTTCAACTTGTTCTACTTTCTGAATTCTCGATTCCAAGTTGTATTGTAACCACTTGAGAACATAGTCCTTATTGGATTGAATAATGAGACTTGGCTATCTGTCAGTTCAAAGGTCGCGATGACATAACTGGTTGAGAAGCCACCAAGCTCAAAACTGGTCCTTATCGGATTGAAAGATGAGACCTGTCTTTGTAAATGTCAACAGGCTCGAAATTGAGACTTAGCTGTCTGCTGGTTCAGAGGTCGCAATGACATAACCGATTGAGACGCCACCAAGCTTCAAGGTTGGTGATACTTGTCTTTTGTAAATGTCAACAAGTATCGAGACCTGTCTTTTGTAAATGTCAACAGGGCTCGGGGTTGAGACTTGTCTTTTGTAAATGTCAACAAGCTCGAAATTGAGACTTGGCTGTCTGCCAGTTCAGAGGTCGCGATGACATAACTGGTTGAGAAGCCACCAAGCTTCAAAGTTGGTGATACTTGTCTTTTTGTAAATGTCAACAAGTATCGAGACCTGTCTTTTGTAAATGTCAACAGGGCTCGGGGTTGAGACTTGTCTTTTGTAAATGTCAACAAGCTCAAAATTGAGACTTGGCTGTCGGCTAGTTCAAAGGTCGCAATGACATAACCGATTGAGACGCCACAAAGCTCAAGGTTGATGATACTTGTCTTTTGTAAATGTCAACAAGTATCGAGACCTGTCTTTTGTCAATGTCAACAGGGCTCGGGATTGAGACATGTCTTTTGTAAATGTCAACAAGCTCAAATTGAGACTTGGCTGTCTGCTGGTTCAGAGGTCACAATGACATAACCGGTTGAGAAGCCACCAAGCTTCAAAGTTGGTGATACTTGTCTTTTGTAAATATCAACAAGTATCGAGACCTGTCTTTTGTAAATGTAAACAGGGCTCAAAATTGAGACTTAGTTATCTGCTGGTTCAGAGGTCTCAATGACATAACCGATTGAGACGCTACCAAGCTCAAGGGTTGGTGATACTTGTCTTTTGTAAATGTCAATAAGTATCGAGACCTGTCTTTTATAAATGTCAACAGGCTCAAGGTTGGTAATGGAATTTGGGGAGAGGTCTCATTTTCACGGGGAGAAACGAGGGAATCATTGTCATAGGTTTGATGTTAACATAACAGCGAAATGTATATATGGTCCTACCATTCTATGTATGAGAATTGGTAAGTGATTTTGGAGGTCTCGTTTTCACGGGGAGAAACGAAGGAATTGCTGTGATAGGTTAATGTTAACGTAACAGCGAGATGTATATGTGGTCTTACCATTCTATGGATGAGAATTGGTAAGTGATTTTGGAGGTCTCATCTTCACGGGGAGAAAGAGGGGATTGCTGTCATAGGTTTAATGTTGACGTAACAGCGAGATGTATATATGGTCTTACCATTCTATGGATGAGAATGGTAAGTGATTTTAGAGAGGGAATCAAATGGGAACAGGTCCCTTAGGATTTTTAGCAAATCCTCAGCTGTCAACGGGTTTGATATGCCTTTACCAACTACCGTTTGAGTCGGGCTAGCCATGCTATTCTCCTCAGCATGATGAGTTGTCGAGGACTTATGCTGGGCTTAAAGGCCAACATTTTCCTCTGTCCTTAATTGCTAAGGATGTCGGATCATCTGGTTAATGTATGCATAACAACTAGTGTATGGCCAAGTTCCTACTGGTTTATGGTTGTATGACCTCGCTTGGAGGAAGAGAAAGGCTCTCTTTAATTGTACCTTGGATATAACGGTCCTGATCAGAGGTGTAGTGTTAACTTGATCATAAGAAGGATCCTTGATCAAGGATAATGCTTCTTTAATAACTTGCCATTGATCGGCATCATGAGTAAGTCGCCGTCTGAAGTCATAAGTCAGTATGCTCCGTTTGAATAGACTGTTTCTATTACAAACGGTCCTTCCCATTTAGGCTGAAATTTGCCTTTGGTCTTGTGCGTCATAATCATCGGTCGTCTGACGGCTAAAACCAAGTCTCCTTTATGGAACACTCTCTGTTTGACCTTCTTATTGAAGGCTTTTGAAATCGAGCTTGATACAGCTCAATATGTTGCTGAGCTTGTAATCGCTTCTCATCTAGGGCTTCGAGCTCTTGAAGACACAACCGATCATTGTCCTCTGATGTGATCCTAGTGGTCAAAGCTACTCGCAATGATGGCATCTAGATTTCCAATGGGATGACCGCTTCGCACCCATATACCAAGGAAAAAGGTGTATTGCCTGTCGGTGTTCGAATCGTGGTCCGGTAGGCCCAAAGACATTCATCAAGTTTTTCATCCCAATCTCGCTTATTCGAGGAGACGAACTTCTTGAGTAGCCTGATGATCGTTTTGTTGAATGCTTCCGCCAAGCCATTAGCGGCAGGATTATAGGCAGTTGAAGCCACATTCTGAATTCGGTATTTATCACAGAACCGATAGAATACTTGGCTTATGAATTATGGACCGTTGTTATGGATGATCCGTCTAAGGACACCAAATCGAAGGATTACATGGTGTTTGTTGAAATTAACCATCTTAGAGGTTCTGACTTCAGCCAATGGTATAGCCTCTGTCCATTTTGAAAAGTAATCGGTTATTGCCAGGATAAACCAGTGACCTTTTGTCGAAGAGGGGCTGATTGGCCCTACGACATCTATTCCCCATGCTTCAAATGGCCATGAAGCAACAGTCGGGTGGAGCAACTCCGAAGGCTAGTGTATGAAGTCCGCATGGATTTGACACGCTTTACACCTTCGTGCATATTGAACGGTATCGGCTATCATAGTTGGCCAATAATATCTAAGCCTATGCAACCTGTCTTTAAGTTTTGGACCTGGCTGTTGAGCTCCGCAAATGCCATCGTGCGCTTCTTGTAGCGCTTCCTGTGCCTCTGAATTAGAAAGGCAACAGAGGAGGACACCGTCATATGAACGACAGTAAAGGGTCTTCAAAGTTGGATCGTAGTAGAAACGGAGAAACCTTCATCTGATAGATGCTGCTTCTTTAGGATCGTCTGGAAGCAGACCGTGCAAAGCATAGTCGATGAGAGGAAAGCGCCAGTCTCTCGGCTCAAGACCCGTGGAGACATTATAGACTTCTCGAGTCCCTAGCATATGCTTAGAGCATATAAGGTGTCAAGTTGCCACTGTGAGGTGATACTCAGTGTCGGCTGGCAAGGCTAGTGTTGTTGCTAATGCAGCAAGAGCGTCGGCCTTTGTATTCTGAGATCGAGACACGTGCCCGATGTAGAATCCTTCAAATAGATTAGCCAACTCGATGACTGTGTGATAATAAGGCACCAAGTCCTCATGGCGGACCTCATATTCGCCTTTAACCTGGCTAATGATCAGTTTTGAATCACCATAGGCTTCGAGGTAGGTACCCCCATTCCATGGGCGAGCTGAAGGCCAATGAGCAAAGCATTATATTCCGCTACATTGTTGGAGCACGATTCTGTCAAAGAAAATGCTCTGAGAAGGACATGATTCTGTGGGGGAGATAAACACAACCCCTACTCTAACAATAATCTTACCTTTATGGCCCATTCGTAATGCTCCATCGAAGAACATCTGCCACACTTCCTCCTCTGAGGTTACATTGGACTCGAAGACTTCATCTGGGATATCTTCGTGAAGTTTTAAATGTTCCGAAACTAGAAGAGCAGCCAAGAACTCTGTAAGGGCCTGGCCTTTAACCGCCTTCTGAGGGGTAAGGATCATGTCGTATTGAGACAAAAGAAGTGCCCACTTGGCCAATCTTGAATTCAGTGATCCTAGTTTTGTCATAAGAAGATGCAAAGTGTTCACTCTAGAGATGACATGTATGGTTTGGCCGACCAAATAATGTCGCGTCTTCTGAACAACAAAGACAAGGGCTAAGCATTCCTTCTCAATAGGATTGTAGCGAGATTCTGCTCCTATGAGGGTCCTGCTCAGATAATAAATGGCCTGCTCGTGACCATTGTCGTCTTTTTGAGCGAGGAGGGCACCGAGAGAATAGTCCATAACTTTCACATAAAGCAAGAATGGTTTCCCTGATGTAAGGGCCACTAAGACTGGAGGCTTTATGAGATACCTCTTGATGTCTTCATAAGCTTCCTGACAAGCTTGATCCCATATGAAGGAAGCACCCTTTTTCATGAGTCGGGTGAACGGTTGACAACGGCCTGAAAGATTTGCGATGAATCTTCTGATATAAGCCAGTCTTTCTTGTAAGCCTCTAAGCTCTTTGAGGTTACTCGGTGGATGCATGTTCTGAATGGCTTTAACTTTGTCTGAGTCAAGATGAATTCCTTTTGATGTGACAATAAACCCAAGGAACTTACCACTTGACACCCCCAAGAAGGATTTTGTCGGGTTCATTTTAAGCTGATGAGCCCGCATTATGTCGAACATCGTTTTCAGGTCGCGAAGATGTTCATTCTTGTTGCGGCTTTTGACAGCAATGTCGTCGACATAGTATTCCACCGTTTTTCGGAGATGATCGTGGAAGATTGTACTCATTGCCCGCTGATAGGTTGCCCCGACGTTCTTCAGTCCAAAGGGCATTACAGTGTAGCATATACCCCCAATGGTGTTCGGAACAAAGTATGCTTCTCGTCATCGGGATACATCTTAATCTGGTTGTACCCTGAAAAGTCGTCCATGAAAGACATCCTTTTGAATCCACATGTGTTGTCGATCATGACATCGGTGATGGGCAGTAGGAATTCACTTTTAGGACAGGCCGTATTGAGATCACGGTAGTCGATACAGATCCGTATTTTCCCGTTCTTCTTGAGGACGAGGACGATGTTAGCTACCCAATGTGGATGTTGTTCCTCCCGAATGAAGCTACAGGCAATGAGTTTATGAACTTCGGCCTCAATCGCTTCCATGATGTTCGGGCGAAACCGACGTTATTGCTGCTTGACTGGCTTGATGTCGGGTTTGATATTTAGACGGTGCATTGCGACTTGTCGATCAAGTCCGGGCATGTCTTCGTAGCTCCACGTGAAGATGTCTATATACTCTTTTATGAGTATTATCAATTCTTCCTTTTCTATAAGTGACAAGATTTCACTTATAAAAATGGGTTTGGGGTGATCTTGACTCCCCAAGTTGACCTGCATCACCTTGTCTTCAGTAGGTGGTTCGCGCAATTCGAATCGCTTTTCCTACTGGAGGTTTAATTGCTGGGCCCATGGTTCCTCATCAGCAGCCTCTGCAGGCTCCATTTGACTGCTTGAAGTCATATTAACAGTGAGATTTTCGAACATTCATCCTACACTGACATCTGAGTCCCACTCGGAGGATGAGGCTGAATGTGATGGAATTGGTTCATTGTCTTTGGCTTGAACCGTTGCTGACGATGTGGGTGTAACATATCCCAACCCCTGCGTATACTATCATAGTAATTTGCAGGCTTCCCTTTTGGGACAAAATTATGCATCAAACTGCGCCTTCCTTTTCCAAAATTCAGGCCCGCTCCATGCTTCAAGTCGTATCCCATTTTCTTCATAATATGGCGCGCCGGCCGCGCGCGTAATGGAGGAACTGTGGAGTGTCTGAATCTGGATGGCATCGGCTATCTTTTAAACTTATCTTTGGATGCACCGGCTTTTCTGATTTCAAAGTTAGACCCGAAGGTCTGTTCGTCGCATTGCGACACTTGATTCTCGGCAAAGGAGAATACAGTCCCCAGCGGAGTCGCCATCTTGTTTTCCATTGATTTGCAAAGGGGAAAACTTACAATAAAGAGTTTGAGGAGCTAAATTACAAGTATTCTTAAAAAGATTACAAGTAGATCTCCTCAGAGATTTTGGAGAAGTGTGCCGATAGGAGTCTGGTCAGCGCACGACCACTTTGTCCCTTTGACGATGCGAGCGATGAGATTCCCTTCTCGCCTGGTTCCGGGAATCAGAGAATAGAAGGTTGGTAGAACCCTCTTGCTACTTCTCAAAATCGCCTTCAATTAGAAATTCCTTCTCGCCTGGTTCTGGAGATTCCTTGAGAAGAAGGTATTAGGGTATCAGCACCCTGAATAGAGAAGTAATTCTCTAAAAGTCTCTGAATTCAAGAGCGCGCGGTGCGTCGTGAAGAAGTCTCTGCTTGTGGAGTCCTCTTGTGCGTGCCGTCTCTTCTCTCCTTCAAGTCCTCTTTGAAGAAGTCCTCTCTCTTCGTGCGTCTGCCTCTCCTTGTGCGTCTGGTGGGCTATTTATAGGGAGAGCAAGGGTATAATCGTCCCTTAAAAATATGGAAACAGATTGAATCAAATCTGTTTGAATCTAGAAAGTAGCCTTGCTGCGAGGTTAGGATCAGCTTCTGCGAAGCTAGAAATGGCAGGTCGATTGATCTTCTTGAATTATTTTAATCCTTTCCATATCGTTGGACAATTTTCCCTGATCTCCTTACTCGTTTTAGGAGAGTTAAGAGATTATGGCAATCAATTGCCAAATTTGATCTCAGATTTGATCTTAATTGTATTTGATCTGATTGGATCTGATTTCATCCAGAGATTTGATTGGTCAAAGGTTGACCATAGCAGATCAATAGCGGCGCTGCCCGCTTTGAACCCACAGCGGAGCTGGAGGCAGTTTCTAGTGAAGTCAGAAGGAAGCTCTTTGGCGGAGCTACCATATACCCTTTCTGCGCAGTTGTGTATGGCTTCAGGTGGAGCTGACTCTCTCTGGCGAAGTTATGAGTTAGCTTCCTGGCGAGGCTTTTGAATGGCTTCAAGGCGAAGTCGGATGATCCTAGCCTCTCAAGCGAGGCTATCCTTTTGGGCTCATGTGATGCTAAGTGCTAGCACCTTAGACCTGCTGAGGTCTATTCAGAAACAATCCGGGTTCACTGTCTGCTTGCTAGATCAGTGGAGTCTAAGTTGCTTCTCTGCCCTCGGAGATGGGTGAAAACTGGTCTTCAGCTCGTCTGTCACTTGTCTTTTGTAAATATCAACAAGTTTAGACATTGTTCAGACCAATAAGAATCTTATCTTTTTTAAGTGTCAACACATATATACCTTATTGTTTTGTTTTATTCAAAAAGAGAGAAAAATATTATTTATACCCTTTATTGTTTGTACCTCTTTGTTGATGAATTGACAAAAAGGGGGAGAGATATTTTAGAGTTTGATATATGCATGTTTAGAAATTTGGAGTTTTATCATATGCATATTTGTTTAATTTGTTATCTTTTACCATTGGCTTAAATCAAGGGCATCATTTGTTGGTATCTTTTGTTGGTATCAAGAGTTTTTGTTGGTATTAAGAGCAATATTTTTTTAAGATCATGTTTATTTTAAAATTGATATCAAGAGCATGTTTATTTCATTGGTATCAAATATCATGTTTATGCATATCTATATTGAGCATTCATTACATATCTTAATTGTTTATTGCTATACATGAGCTAAGGGGGAGCTTCTATGAAGCTTAACTTTAATCCATGCATATATAACTCCATGAGTTTTGTCATCATCAAAAAAAGGGGAGATTGTTAGCCCAGAGACCCTTCACTCTAGTTTTGACGATGATTAACTCATATAGTTATATATTACTAATAATCTTGTAATATTTAGTTTCAGATATTTGATCAAGATATTAGTAGGTGATTAGCTTCAACAAAGGTGTTTTAGAGCTTTCACATGGTGATTCAAGAGATCGAGCGTCAAGATCGCTTCTAGCACTCGGTTGGAGTCAAGCTCGTTGCATCAGTTTTGGATCGAGTCGGCTTGGAGACAAGAAGACATCGGTTTGTTTAGTTTAAGATTTTGTTTAGATCTTGTGTAAAGGTGGATAGTGTTGATATGCTCAAGTTCACAATACACACATAAGTTTAAAGTTTCATGTTTTGGTTTTTTAGTTTAACCGATCTTGGTTTTCATGTCAAAGACATAGATATTATATCTTTCATGTATATTGGATTCTATCCATATACAAACATGCTTAAAAGTTCTTTCAATATAGTGTTTTTGTATTTACATGAGTTTTGGAGAAAATGGTTTTCATTTCAAAAATCTAAGTTTTGGAAAATACAGATTTGGTTTAAGGCTAAATTTCAAGAATACAAAATGGTTCAAATTATTTGTAATATGTGTTGATCTTTACTCACACATATTTGTATTTCAAAGATCTAATATGAACTGATTTTTGTGAAAATTATTTGATTTTATGTGATTTAATAAAAGATAAAAACTCAAGTTTTTAAATCCTAAAAAGACTGTACTGACTGTCTGCCGGTCGATCGGGCCGATCGACCGAGGCAGAAGTCGGTCGACCGGTCCGGTCGATCGACGTGCACGCAGCCAAGGCTGGTGGCCGGTCGACCGTCCAGAGAGCTCTGCTCTCTGGAAATGGCCCCGGTCGACCGGTCGGTCGACCAGTAGAGAGATCCTATTCTCTGTATCCAGTCCCGATCGACCGGAAGGTCAACCGGAGGCACAACGGTTACAAATCTGAACGTTGGGCCGGTCAACCGGAAGGGCAAAACTGCCCTTTCCTGCGGCCAATGGGCAGATTTGGTTTGGGGTTTAATATACCCCATTCTTGAGCTAAGAATTTTAAGAGTAAAAATCCTCATCATCTGAAGTGTTTTAGTTACAAATTTTAAAAGAGTTTTTGGGCTTAAAAAGATCAATCTTCATTTGTTTTAAAGTATTGAAAAATCAAAGAAAAATAGAGTATTTTGGAATTGGTTTTTGATCTTTATTTTAACATCTATCTTTTGATTTTCTCAAGTTTTTTTCATTGTTGTTTTCATTTTCAAACACTTTATTTTCTCACACTTGAGCTTATCTATCTATCCTATCTATTAGGATCTATTTTAAGGAAAAATTAGTTTGTGGTTGTTGATACCACCAAGTGTTGAAACCTTCCATACTCTGTGATATCCCTCTAGTGAGAGGTGATTGTGTTGATATCCCTCTAGTGAGAGGTAACTGTGGAAGTGGTGTTTGTATCTCTCTAAGTGTAGAGGTAATTGTGGTTGTGTGGATAAGTGCCTTATCCCTCAAGTGTGAGGTTGATAGTTATTTGGCTTAGTGCCTTGCCTCTAGTGAGAGGTTATATTGATTGAGAGAGGAGTTATGTACTCTCAGTCTGTATTTACCCAAATTCTCAGTGGAGGTTCCTTGTGTGGGAAGTCCTGTGTGGACAATATAGTGAAAATCCTTCTATGTGAAGGCAAGGCATAGAGCTGGGTGCTCGAACCTCGAAACATATCATTGTGTTTGTGTTTGATTCATTATCTCTAACTCTCTCTCTCTCTCTCTCTTATTTACCTTGCATTGATTCATATTGTCATATCATTCATATATGCTTGGTTTGTTTGTGTGCCTCACTTGTGTTAAACCAAGAGAGCTTCATATGACACCTCAATTCTTATTTAGAGGAATTTAGAGGAAATAGTCCAGAGCCCTTCACTGGGAATTTGGCTACACTCTTTTGTTACACTAAGTATGTTGCATTTAGTTTTTAATTCCACATTATTTGTCATTAGATTAGCCTTATACCTGTTCACCCCCTCCAGGTGTACTTTCAGTCAATTGCCTTTGTGCTGCCTCTGGTGTAGAGGATTGAGTTGGGGAGTTATGTACTTTAAGTTGTTGTAATTCCTTATTGTAAGGTCCCTTTGTGGAAGATCTAATAGTGGATAGTGAAATCCTTTACAGTGGTGAAGGCGGGGACATAGAGCGGTGGCTCGAACCACAGAATAAATCTTTTTGTTTGTGATTGCTTTATTGTCTCTATTTACTTGCTTAACATTCATTCATTCTTCTCGATCAATACTCATCTCGATAAGATAGCAATTAAGCACCTCAACTCTTATCTAGAAGAATCGCGAGGAGAAGATAAGAGCCCTTCACGAGGAATATAGCTTCAAGTCTTGTTTTGAGTGACTGGTTGCATCATTTCATCTTAAATTGATAATTTGCATTTGATTAGCTACACTCCTATTCACCCCTCCTCTAGGTGTCATTTCATATGGTATCAGAGCCTTAGTCTCTAGTATTTGGCTTAACCTCCTTCGAGAGATCCTATTTTGCTAATCATTTCATTAACATCTTCATTCTCATCCACTGTAGTAAAAATGGTCAAAGGTATTAAGACCCCTCTCAAGTTTGATGGCCTTAACTTTCCCATATGGAAGGTTAAGAAAATCGTGTTTTTATAATCCTAAAGAAGTCGGGTTGCAAATGCGGTGACTAAACCATTTAGTGTACCTGCTGGTGATGAGGACACTTGGTCCGATATTGCCACCAAGGAGTTTGATGCCAATGCAAAGACACACTAATACACTATGCATTGCTTCAAGCCTTGAACGAGATGACATAGCTAGGGCCATTCAATGAAAATCCGCCTACGAGATTTGGTCACACCTAGTGGTCACTCATGAGGGGACATCACAAGTCAAGAGGACTAAAATAAATCCCTTGTATTCCCAATATCAAAACTTTACTATGCATGGACATCACTCCATTCATGATATGGTTACAAAATTTACTAAAATAACAAATAATCTTAATTCTTTAGGTGATGCCATTGACAATGATCAAAAAGTATGGAAGCTCATTGGTGTACTTCTGCCCTTATGGGAAGTCAAGGCTACTATATTGAAGGAGTTAAATGACAAAAAAGAGATGGAACTCATTGGTCTTATTGGCAACCTTAAGACCCCATAGATGGAGAGGAAGGTTAGAGAAGAAATGGCGCTGAAAAAAAAAGATGATTGCCTTCAAGACTACTCCCACCATCTCGACAATGATGAAGAAGAAGAAGATTATGAAGATCTTTCCCTCCTTATAAGAAATGTAAGGAGGATGTACAATAAGGCAAAGATCAACAATCAAAGACGATGGCAAGGTAAGAAGAAAAAGAAAATTATTTTTTTCAACTATCAGAAACCCGAACATATCATTACTGAATATCCGAAAATCAAAAACAAGTCATCTTCCTCAAACAAACCTTCTACATCAAAGAAGCCATATAAGAAAAAAGCATTCAGAGCTATATGGGCTTCAGAAAGTGAATCCAAAGCAGAGGTGAACACGACAAACGTGTGCTTTATGGCAAATGGTAACACACCTAAGATAACTTCTGAACCATTCCTTAAGGATTGTGATTTAACTTGGGTAAATTAGGAAATGCATTTGTAGAACTTTCAAATAATTATGATTTTCTAAAGAAGAACTATCTAAAAACTAAAACAGAAAATTAAGTTCTTCAAAATAAAATAATCATTCTTGCTAAAGAAAAAGTTGATTTATCTTCCGCTCTTTTATCTAGACAAAAATATTTTCATGTATACAAGATTTCATGTAAAGCAAAGTTTTTCATGATTGATGAAAATGAAATTTCTATTTTAAAACTAAAATTAACACTTTGGTAAATGTTTTAAAAAATGTGAGTTTAATAAAGCTAGATTAGAGGCCATGTTTTCTAAGAAAAATTCTTTAAAGAAACATATTCATGCTACACATTCTCACACTTCTAAATTACACACTAAACATGCTCATGTTTCTCAAGCTCATCATACACATCATGCATTTATGTATGGTAAAGTTTATTCATGCACTTATTATGGCCAAAGGGGTCACTTAGCTAAATTTTATTTTGATCATATAAATGCTTCTAATAATCATATTTGGGTTCGAATTACTAACATCATAGGACCCAAAAAATATAGGTACCAAAATCAACAACTTCATTTTTGATGTACACATTAAGGCTCAAAGACGTAGGGAGCGGTGATATCTTGATAGCGATTTCTCAAGACACATGACTTGGGACATCAATAATTTTGCAACCCTATCAAGGTATCACGAAGGTGGCACCATCACTTTCAGAGATGACTCAAAGGGTAACATTGTCGGTATAGGTAACATTAAAGTTGATTTAACTCCATTGATTGAAAATGTTGTTTTAGTGGATGGTCTCAAGCATAGCCTCTTGAGTATTAGTCAACTTTGTGATTAAGGTTTTATTATTTTTGATTATTCTTCTTGCAATATTTTAGATGATAAGACCAATGCTTGCATTCTTTCTAGATTTTGAGAAAATAATGTATATATTATTGATATGCTAAATTTTGATTGCAATGCTACATGTTTAAATGCTTTCAGTGAGGATTCTTGATTATGGCAAAGTTTCACCTAGAGGGGGGGTGAATAGGTGATGGCTAATCTAATGGTCACTTAATGCCTAACAATGCAAATAATGCGGAAGCTAAAAACAATTATGACCTATTTAAATCTTTTACACTAAACACTATGTATAACACAAGAGTGTAGCCGAATTCCCTTTGCAAGGCTCTGGACTAAACCCCTCTTGATTCCCTTGAATGGGTTGAGGTGCCGCGTTGGCTCTCTTGGTTGAATACAAGTGTTAGCAACAATCCCACGCAAGTATATAATAATTAAGCACAAGGTATATCAAGCATGTACATGTAAAGACAATATAAGCTATGCAAGATATAAAGGAGATAGAGAGAGAGATGGCAATCGCAAACACAAGGGTATATTTCGAGGTTCGAGCACACTTGCTCCACATCCCCGCCTTCGACACACGAAGGATTTCCACTATGCAAGATCCCAATGGATCTCTCCTCGGTGCCGCAACACCTACAAGCCCTCGGACTCCCTAGTCCCGTACACACGCAAGCACCACAAGCTTGCCGAGGCCGCACCTCGAACCAAAGAGTTCACAACCGAACTCCAAACCACCACGAGCACACTTGCCCGTCTCCTCAAGGAACAAAGAAAAGATCTTTGGTGATCACAACACTTTGATCACCTAAAGCACTCTCACTACAACACACCTATAGGATGTATAATCAATGGATAGCTCAAGTGTGGTGTGAGAAAAACAAGGATAAAAGCTATGGTGAAAAACTCAAGAAATTTCTTTTAACACACTCTAAATAAAACTCCCTTTAGATTGGAAGTATTAGCTCTCTATTTTGTGGAGAAAAACTCTTCTGAAAGTATGGGAAAAACTGGCTCTAAGAGTCT
Organism: Agave tequilana; assembly: GCA_038442645.1. Classification (NCBI taxonomy): domain Eukaryota; kingdom Viridiplantae; phylum Streptophyta; class Magnoliopsida; order Asparagales; family Asparagaceae; genus Agave; species Agave tequilana. The sequence goes on from JAVJIF010030868.1 coordinate 109,872, forward strand.
CTAAAATCTTGGCTTCAAACAATGACAAAAACCCCAATTTATAGGCTGCTAGAAAACTAGCCGTTGGGTTCTATCAGTACTGTCGGTCGACCGGCCGGTCGACCGCCAACGGTCAAGAATCCGACCGTTGGAGCCTCCGGTCGACCGCCCGGTCGACCCAGAAATCCAGAGAGCAGAACTCTCTGCAGCGGTCGACCGTCCGGTCGACCGGACCACTGTGCTGCCAGACATGCACAAGTCTGTGCACGTCCGGTCGACCGTGGGTCGACCGAACCATGGTGCGGTCGACCGGACCAGCCTGTCAGGCAGTTCCAGGTCTGGAAAACTAGTTTAAAAATTTATTTTAAAATCTTTTAACACTTATAAAAATTCCATAAACTTGTTTTAACATTCTATATTGAAAACCAAACTTGTGATAAAAATTTTCAAGACATATATCAACATATTCATATCATTTCAGCGTCTTGCAAATTTTATCAAAAATCAAAACATGTATTTTTCAAACTTGGTTTTCATAACTTCACAAAATATAAAAACAAGATATTTGATTTCATTTTAAAGCATAGTGTGTATGGATATGATCCACTACACAATCATAATGTAATATCTATGTTTTTGACATTAAGCTCTAAACTTGGTTATGGTTGAAAAGATATACATGATAGAAATACCAAAAACCAAGGTATATATTTTGTCACAAAGAAAATCTTTTACTAAATAAAAATTCTTTTATAAAATAAAACTATCAAGAGTGTGTGTGTGATATCTACTTGAGCAATCCACCAACTATTTATCCTTTACATTTTTAACTAAAAACAAAAACAAAATCTTATACCTAGACACAAGTCTTCATCTTCTTGAAGTCTTCACTTGAAGGCTTCTCATCTTCTTGACTTGGTCCAAGCTTGATCCAAAAGCTCCTTGGATCACACCGTGCTAGCTCCAAATCTTGATATTTTATCCTTTGTTGAGCTATGCACCTACTAAGATCTTGATAATGAATCTGTCACTATTAAACACAAGATCATTAGTAAACATAACTACATGAGTTGATCATCATCAAAACTAAGGTGATAGGCCTTTGGGCCAACAATCTCCCCCTTTTTGATGATGACAAAACTCATGGAGTTATATATGCATGGATTGAAGTAAAGCTTCAAAGAAGCTCCCCCTTAACTCATGCATAGACATAAATAATAAGATATGGCAATGAAGCTCCTAAATATGTATGCAATGTATGGAGATAAAACATGAAATCCTTTTTCTCCTAGTTGCAATACAAAACATATATGCATAATTAACAAGGAAGACAAATACTTCTCCCCCTTAAGCAATGAAAACATGCATATAACTCAAATACTTCTCCCCCTTTTTGTCACTCAACAACAAAGGGTTCAAAGCAAAAGCAAATCAAACAAATTTTACTCCCCCTTTTTGTCAAAAGCAAAGAGATCAAGAAGGGGTAATACAAATCAATCAATAAAAATTTATATGCGATATACATCCATGAAGAGGAAGACGCTAAGTTAGCTTCCCTACACATATGCATTACATGAAGAAGGGATGACAAGCCCTAACTCACATAACACATATTATGTAATGCATAAGAGGAGATGTGAAGCTCCCCCTACACACGTATATCATATAAAGAAGAGTTGTCAAGCTCCTCAATTTATAATATACTCAACATGAATCCATATGTAAGAGAGATGTTAAGCTCTCCTTGCATATAGGAATTACAAATCAAAAATTTTGAATATTTCTTTATCAAAACAAAATTTGAACTTTCTTAATAAAACACATTTTGAGATATCAAATCAACATATTTTTTTTATTTTGATATCAATTTTGAAAACATATTGCATAAGATTTAAGAATTACCAATTGAAAGTAGAATTAAGCTTAGCATATACATTGTGTTTTTAAAGTGTGAGGCAATTGTAAGTCAAACACAAATAGATCATATATGTATGATAAGATAATACCAATAGAGATTGATATAGTTCAAATTTGAAAGCATTCATACATACAATCAAAATATGAGTATATAAAAATCATATTGATACCAATTGAAAATATCCAATGATACCAATTTAAGAGTAAGCTTATTATATACTCTAACAAATGAAGAGATTGCACTAGTTAATATGAAAATGTTTTAAAAGCTAGTACGGAATCCTTCAAGCAAAAATCATCACATTTTTGTTTTTATTATTATTATTATTTTTAAAATAAAGTTTATATTTCAAGATATATGTATGTTTTGACAACACAATAAGTATACATACATATCTCTTAAACACAATTGAGTCCATGTAAATAGATTTGCATTAAAGGCAAATGACTCAAGAGGTATACATGTATATCTTAAAGTTTGGCAAAATACACATATACATGAAATGAAAAAACACATGATCATAAATCAAATCCAATAAGTGAGAATACAAGTTTAAAGATGTATGTATCATCAAAACTAAGCAATACAAGCACATTTCATGGGTTCAAATAAGCGTTCAAGCACAAATACAAATAGGATTATTTGTGGCCCACAAAATGTTCAAGTATAACTCCTAGTGTTGATAAAACTAACATTTATAAACTAATACTCAATACATGAAGCAACAAATAAATTTTGAGAAAAATAGAGTCATGTGTAAATCTCAAAAACTATTTGAAGAATAAATAACTAGTATAAATTGTTTTTGGAAAACTAGTTAAAGATCCTTCAAATATATCAAATCTTATGTTTTTTTTCATAAAACATAACTAGATACGCAAACATTTAAGCACTCATGGTCTATAAGGCTCAAAAGTAAATTTTTTTTTTTACAAAAGTGTGAGTGTTAAACGATCATGTAAATAGCATTTTTATGAAAATAGTCAATGAAGCTCAAAAAGATCATAAGACACATTTTTAACAAAAACATGAAAAATCATTTTTCATCAAAACACTAATCTTCCTGGTATATGTACGATTAATCCAATCCTAACAATACACATACATATCCCAAATATAAAAGAGTCTATCAAAGGTATTTGCATGAAGGCAAGAGACTCACGGGTATACATGTATATTTATTAGATTTGAATTAAGAATATATATACATGAAGTAAAGCATAAAAATAAGGCAAAAACATGGATAAAAGAGAATTATCAAAACTAGTCTATACATATGCATATAGTGGATACAAGTGAGCATGAAGTTCAATTATATATGAATCAATTGTAATTCACTATTTGTACATGTATACATGCAAGTTTTGATAAAATCTACATTTAAACTAGTTCATACCACATGAAACACAATAAATCATAAAACATGAACATGCTCAAAATAATATGAATGAACAAGCATGAACATGAATAAAAGGGAGTTTAGAGTTTGTTACCAACTCCAAAGCTCCAATCATGGTGGCCTTTCCACCAAAACTCCTTGATAGCGATGCATCCAAATGTATGTCCATCAAGTCCATTGCATCCACTATCAAGGCACCAAATCTCTCACGTCTTGAGAGATCCCTCACCTACATCAAAAGCAAAAGGTGGGGGTTTTGGTACCCATATTTTCTTGGGTCCTTTGGGGTTAGACTTGTAAGGAACCCAAAATCTTTTATAATTAGCAAAATTTAGAGAATTAATATTATCATAACAAAACTTTGCTAAATGACCTTTGCGGCCACAATGTGTACATATGTACACCTTAGTATGCTTATGAGTGGGTGTATGATCATGGTGTGCAACATAAGCATGTGAATGTGCATGAACATGTGGAACTTGTTTCTTTTGAAACAAGGATTCCAATCTATTATGATTGAATGCACATGAGCTCAAATTAGAGCTCAAATTATCTATCTTATTTTTCAACATATTTATCTCATTGGTGGTGGCATGTAAAGCATGATGAGATATATGATCATTTTTCTTTTTCTTTTTAGAAACAAATTCTTTTTCTTTTTCAACAAATTTTCTTTTCAAAGTAATATTTTCTTGAAAAACAACTTCTTTTTGTTTTTTCACCAAATCAATCTTATTTCTCAAAGACATATTCCCTTCACATAAATCATTCAATTTTGACATGAGGGAAACATTCTCATTTTTCAAAAACTCATTCTCTTTTACTAAGCATGCCATTTTATTTTCTAATGAATCTTTTTCATTAAGCATGGCATCAAAATCCTTTTTCAAATTTTTGTTATCTTTTTCTAAACATGCAATGTTAGATTTAAATGAATCTTGTTCTATATGCATGCAAGCAATGTTCTTTTTCAAATTTTTATTTTACTTTTTAATCATGTCATATTTCTCAAGAATTGTTTGGCAAAATGAAGTGAGCTCATCATATGACATGTCCTCATCATCGGATTCGGAATTTACCTCAAGGGGGTTATCCCCTTGGACCATATAGCATACGTTGGAGATGTCGCTTCCAACGTCCAAATCGCTCCCCGCATAGTATAGATCCTTTTCGCCAAGGGAGGTGAGGGTGTTCCATACTACAAAAGCCGAATCAATATTAGCAACTCTAGATAAATAAACATCATCTAGGGTAGATTTTAAAGCATGAAGGGCTTTTGAGTTAGCCTTAAAATTCTTACCATCTAAAGAATAAGTATTATTAGTAGTGGCAAGATATACATGAAATCCTAAGACCTTGAGGTACAATGACATCTTAACCTTCCAAATTTGGATGTTAAGAATGTCAAAGGTGGGTGGTGACATGAAGTCCATGGTGTGTGTACAAAATCTTGTGATTAGCCTAAAATAAGGATCTTTAACTCTAGGTTGTTAGACCCAAATCAGAGTACCAAGCTCTGATACCAATTGTAGTTTCACCTAGAGGGGGGGTGAATAGGTGATGGCTAATCTAATGGTCACTTAATGCCTAACAATGCAAATAATGCGGAAGCTAAAAACAATTATGACCTATTTAAATCTTTTACACTAAACACTATGTATAACACAAGAGTGTAGCCGAATTCCCTTTGCAAGGCTCTGGACTAAACCTCTCTTGATTCCCCTTGAATGGGTTGAGGTGCCGCGTTGGCTCTCTTGGTTGAATACAAGTGTTAGCAACAATCCCACGCAAGTATATAATAATTAAGCACAAGGTATATCAAGCATGTACATGTAAAGACAATATAAGCTATGCAAGATATAAAGGAGATAGAGAGAGAGATTGCAATCGCAAACACAAGGGTATGTTTCGAGGTTCGAGCACACTTGCGCTACATCCCCGCCTTCGACACACGAAGGATTTCCACTATGCAAGATCCCAATGGATCTCTCCTCGGTGCCGCAACACCTACAAGCCCTCGGACTCCCTAGTCCCGTACACACGCAAGCGCCACAAGCTTGCCGAGGCCGTACCTCGAACCAAAGAGTTCACAACCGAACTCCAAACCACCACGAGCACACTTGCCTGTCTCCTCAAGGAACAAAGAAAAGATCTTTGGTGATCACAACACTTTGATCACCTAAAGCACTCTCACTACAACACACCTATAGGATGTATAATCAATGGATAGCTCAAGTGTGGTCTGAGAAAAACAAGGATGAAAGCTATGGTGAAAAACTCAAGAAATTTCTTTTAACACACTCTAAATAAAACTCCCTTTAGATTGGAAGTATTAGCTCTCTATTTTGTGGAGAAAAACTCTTCTAAAAGTATGGGAAAAACTGGCTCTAAGAGTCTCTAAAATCTTGGCTTCAAACAATGACAAAAACCCCAATTTATAGGCTGCCAGAAAACTAGCCGTTGGGTTCTGTCAGTACTGCCGGTCGACCGGCCGGTCGACCGCCAACGGTCAAGAATCCGACCGTTGGAGCCTCCGGTCGACCGCCCGGTCGACCCAGAAATCCAGAGAGCAGAACTCTCTGCAGCGATCGACCGTCCGGTCGACCGGACCACTGTGCTGCCAGACATGCACAAGTCTGTGCACGTCCGGTCGACCGTGGGTCGACCGAACCATGGTGCGGTCGACCGGACCAGCCTGTCAGCCAGTTCCAGGTCTGGAAAACTGGTTTAAAATTTATTTTAAAATCTTTTAACACTTATAAAAATTCCATAAACTTGTTTTAACATTCTATATTGAAAACCAAACTTGTGATAAAAATTTTCAAGACATATATCAACATATTCATATCATTTCAGCGTCTTGCAAATTTTATCAAAAATCAAAACATGTATTTTTCAAACTTGGTTTTCATAACTTCACAAAATATAAAAACAAGATATTTGATTTCATTTTAAAGCTTAGTGTGTATGGATATGATCCACTACACAATCATAATGTAATATCTATGTTTTTGACATTAAGCTCTAAACTTGGTTATGGTTGAAAAGATATACATGATAGAAATACCAAAAACCAAGGTATATATTTTGTCACAAAGAAAATCTTTTACTAAATAAAAATTCTTTTATAAAATAAAACTATCAAGAGTGTGTGTGTGATATCTACTTGAGCAATCCACCAACTATTTATCCTTTACATTTTTAACTAAAAACAAAAACAAAATCTTATACCTAGACACAAGTCTTCATCTTCTTGAAGTCTTCACTTGAAGGCTTCTCATCTTCTTGACTTGGTCCAAGCTTGATCCAAAAGCTCCTTGGATCACACCGTGCTAGCTCCAAATCTTGATATTTTATCCTTTGTTGAGCTATGCACCTACTAAGATCTTGATAATGAATCTGTCACTATTAAACACAAGATCATTAGTAAACATAACTACATGAGTTGATCATCATCAAAACTAAGGTGATAGGCCTTTGGGCCAACAATATCTTTTGACCATCTATCTAGAATTAACTCTAAGAAATTGGTGAAGGGTATTCCTTACTTGAAGTTTGAAAAGGACCGCATTTGTTATGCATGCCAGCTTGAAAAATAAACCAAGTCCTCTTTCAAACCAGTTAAGGATATCATGACATCTAGACCATTAGAGTTAATTCATATGGATTTGTTTGGCCCTATTAAAACCAAGAGTTTAAATGGAAAGCATTTTGTTTTTGTTTTGGTTGATATTTTTGGAACATAAAGATCAAGCCTTTTCACATTTTAATATTTTTAGAAAAAAGGTCATTTTTAGAAAAAAGGTCAAAAAAGAAAACGATTTTTCAATTTTGCACGTAAAAAGTGAAGGTGGTGAATTCATTAACCATTCTTTTATCACTTATTGTGAAGAAAATTGAATTAGGCATGAATTAACTTATCTTAAAACTCCATAACAAAATGGAGTCGTTGAAAGAAAGAATCGTACTATTCAAGAAATGGTTAGGATAATGATTAGTGAATACGAACTCTCTTAATATTTATGGGCTAAGGCTATAATCACATCATGTTACATATCAAATAGAACTTATTTTTGTAAAAATACTTTCAAAACTTCTTTCAAAATTTACGATTTGAGAAAGCCTGATGTTTCTTGCTATAGAGTTTTTTGATGCAAATATTCTATTTTCAAACATCAATGATAACTTTGAAAAATTTGTTGCTTAAGCTTTTGAAGCTATTTTTATTGTTTATTCTAATACTAGCAATGCTTATAGGATCTTCAACCGATCTACTTAACAATTGAAGAATTTATGCATGTTAAATTTGAAGAATCTAATGCTTTTATTAAGAATATTATAGAGATTGATTCTCTAGGAGAAGACATGGAGAAAGTAACCTTAAATGACTCACCTATCCAAGAAGATAAGCCAAAACTTGATGAACAAGATGAAGTTCAAGAAGTTGAAGTAGCACCAACACAACCACTTCCAAAAGATTAGAGATATGCTACAAGTCATCCAAAGGAACTCATCATAGATAATGTATCAAAGGGAGTAATTACTTGCTCTAAACTCTATAATTTATGTGGCTATTTTGCTTTTGTTTCTCAATAGAACCAAAGAATATTCTCAAAGCCGAGGGCGACTCATATTGGTTGCTTGCAATGTAAAAAGAGCTTAATCAATTTAAGCGCAATCAAGTTTGGCATCTTCTCCCTCGATCCCATGATAGACCAAAAATTGGTACTTAATGGATTTTTAGGAACAAGTTGGATGAGTCAGGTAATATTGTTAGGAATAAAGCTAGGTTAGTAGCCCAAGGTTACACCCGAATCGAAGGTATCAATTTTGAGGAAACCTTTACACCCATAGCACAGCTTGAAGCCATTCGGATTACATTTGCTTTTGCTTCTTATAAAGATTTTAAACTTTTTCAAATAAATGTCAAATGCTTATTTTTAAATGGTTTTTATTGAAAAGGAAGTGTATGTTAAACAACCCCCAGGGTTTATTGATCCTACGTATCTGGATTTTATTTTCAAATTAGATAAAGCTTTACATGGTTTAAAATAATCTCCAAGAGATTGGTATAAATGACTTTAAACATTTATTTTTTCAAATGGTTTAGTAAAAGTTAAGTAGATACCACTTTATTTACAAAGTATGTAGATAGTGATATTCTTATTATTCAAATTTATGTTGATGATATAATATTTGAATCTTCTAATGAAAATCTTTGCAAAGATTTTGAATCATGCATGAAGAATGAGTTTGAGATGTCTATGTGAGCGAGCTAAACTACTTCCTTGGACTCCAAATCAAGCGAAGGAGCGATGAGATTTTTATAAATCAAGCCCAGTACACAACGGAACTCATCAAGAAATTTGGGCTTGAAGGGGCAAAGTCAAGCAAAACTCCCATGGCTACCACAACAAAATTTGACAAGGATGATCAAAGTATAAATGTAGACATTAAAGTTTATAAAAGCATGATTGGTAGTTTACTTTATTTAACGGCTAGTAAGCCGGATATTATATTTAGTGTATATCTTTGTGCTAGATTCCAATCTCGTCCTAAAAGTCCCAGTTGATTGCAGTAAAATATTTTATTAGATATCTTAAGGGCACTATTGGATTGGGCTTGTAGTATCCGAAGACCGGACAATTTTTCATGACAATTTTTCGGATGACGATTATGCCAGTTGTAGAGTGGATAGGAAGAACACAAGTGAAACTTGTCAATTTTTTGGAAATTGTCTTGTTTTATGATCTTTCAAGAAATAAAATTTTGTAGACCTCTCAACGGTCAAGGCGGAGTATGTTGCGGCCGGAGCTTGTGGTGCACAAGTCCTTCGGATGAAACATACTCTCCTTGACTATGATTTGCATTATGATCATATTAATATTTTGTGATAATACTAGTACTATGCATATGACTAAAAATGCAAATCAAGATAGTAAGACAAAGTGATTGGAACGAGAAATTGATAAAGAAATAGTTAAGAGTTAGAAGTTCTTAGTCTCGTTTCAATTTAACTGCGTAGCACATGCTAGACGGGTCGATCTGCAGGGAAGGATGCGATGCAAGCATTTCGGACGATCTTCTCTGTATTACACTTAGAACAAAATAAAAGAAAGAGATAGATTAGATTTGAATGATTGGAGATATGTAGTTTACTAATCTTTTACCACAACCCATAGTGTAAGTCTAAAAGAGTGAATATCATATTGAAACAAGTAACATCCATGGCAATTAAAGCAAGATAAATGATATTGGAAACCTAACTGAAAATCACCTAGAGGGGGGTGAATAGGTGATAATGCTAATCAATGTACAAATTAAAAAAATGATGCAACAATCGCCCAAAACAAGACTAAGAGCCGAATGCCCCGTGAAGGGTTCTGAACTCCTTCCTCCTGATTCCTCGTAAAATGAGTTGGAGGTGCGCAATGCAACCTTGTTGTATGGGACAAAGATTGACAAGATGAATGACAACAAGTGAATATAGCAATGACAATCAAAAGCAAGTAGTAATAGCAATGAAAGTAGAGCAAGAACAAGGAAAAGTAAACCAAACGCAAACACCAAGATTTGTTATCGAGGTTCGAGCACCAGCTCTACTTCCCCGCCTTCCCCAGAAGGATTCCAACCACTTCCACTATCACAAAGATGTCACAAATACACCGGAGTACCCAACTCCACAATCTCAAGTACAAGCAATCTCTTAATAGTCAAAAGACCACAAACTTTCTCTTTCAAAATTCTCTTCCCTTACAAAGGTTCTTAGAGAACAATGAGTAAGAATGAAGCTCTTGTGTGCAAAGAGAAAAGAAAATGAAATCAGAGAATTTTTGAAAACACTTCAGAAAATGAGAGATAATTTCAGCACAAAAACCAAGAAACCAAGCTCTTTTAAATGCCTTAAACTTTTGAATTTTTCTTGTAATGATTAGGTAATCCAATCTCTCCCCAAACACCCCTATTTATAGGAGAGGGCTAGGGTTAGAAGATAAAACATATTTAAGGCTAATCAGGAAGTATTAAAACCAAAACATGTCACTTAAACACACTTAAGTGAGAAAAGGACAAAAATAAATCTGCTTATAAAACTAGCCGTTACTGTTCAAACGGCCGGCCCGGTCGACCGGCCCGGTCGACCGCTAGTACAAAGAAAACGACCGTTGCAGGCTACAGTCGACCGGCCCGGTCGACCCAAACAAACAGAGAGTAAAGACTTACAGTCAGGCTCGTCTCGGTCGACCGTCCCGGTCGACCGTGAAACGTGCACGCTGATACGTGCATACGCCACAGCCACGGTCGACCCGGGCGGTCGACCGGTGAAGCCTATCATAGGCACGGTCGACCCGGGCGGTCGACCGGCTCAGGTCAAAAATGAATTTTTCAAAAGAATTTTAAGGAGATAACTATTTTATCAAGGATGTTTTAAATAGGAATAAGTATAAAACATAAACATGGATTTATCAGCAGAGGATTTTGTATTAAAATATTTTTGTATAATTTATATGAAATATATTTGGAAACAAGATGTGCGCAAAAACGTGTGTAATAGAGCTTCAAACCTATTCACTATTCTTTAACAAAAATTCTAAACTAAAAACAAAACTAATAAATTTTCTAGAGCTATCTTGAAGTCTTGAGCCATGCAATGCCTTGCTAGAGCCTTCTCTTCTATGTTCCTTCCTTGATGTGCAATTTGCCTTCTTTGCTTCATGAACCTAGAAGTTGTTGCAATAGCTAAGCAATGGCCTCCAAACTATGGTACAAACCTGAAACTTATCTCAACAAACTAATTAGTACCATATAGCTCCTATTTGTTTTGTTATCATCAAAACTCTAAACAATTTGAGAGTGTAACCTTATGGGCTAACAATCTCCCCCTTTTTGATGATGACAAAACAAATAGGCTATAAACAAAAATATAGGGGAGGAGAAAGCTCCCCCTCAAATTATGCTATATTAAACAAGGAAAAATAATGTAATTTGTAATTTGCAAGTAAACTTCATGAAACCAAAAACCATGAAAATATAAAACACTTGCAAAGCACTTAAACTCAAATTACAAGAATTTATGAAAATACATCAAAAACTAAAAAACATATATAAACTCATATGGAACCAAAACCATATGAACTTATATTTCTATCATATTCTATCATAAAAACTCATTCATTCTCCCCTTTTGTCATACATCAAAAAGGGTTATGAAAACATTTTTATTCAATAACACAAACATTAAGTTCACCACAAATGAAAGAAAATCTAGCAAAGTCAAGTGGTTTAGTGAAAATATCGGCTAGTTGCAAATCCGTAGAAACATAATCAATATCTATATCTCCTTTCTCAAAATGATCTCTAAGAAAGTGATATCTAATCTCAATGTGCTTGGTCTTACTATGTTGATTTGCATTCTTTGTCATATGTATAGTACTAGTATTATCACAAATATTTTTATATGATCAAAATGCAAATCATAATCAAGGAGAGTATGTTTCATCCAAAGGACTTGTGCACAACAAGCCCCCGCGGCAACATACTCCGCCTCGGCGGTTGAGATAGCTACGGAATTTTTTTTCCTAGAGGACCATGAAACAAGACAATTACCAAGAAATTGACATGTCCCACTAGTACTCTTTCAATCTACTCTACAACCCGCATAGTCGGCATCCGAATAACTCGTTATTGAGAAATCTCCGGTTTTCGGATACCATAGACCCATTCCAATCGTTCCCTTAATATAACGAATAATGCGTTTTACCGCAATAAGATGAGACTCTTTGGGACACGATTGAAATCTAGCACAAAGACACATACTAAACATGATATCCGGCCTACTTGCTGTCAAATACAAAAGACTACCTATCATGCTTCTATACAATTTAATATCAACATTTTTACCTTGGTCATCCTTATCAAGCTTGGTGGTAGTTACCATGGGAGTGTTGTAAACCTTTGAGTCTTCAAGTCCAAACCTCTTTACGAGTTCCTTTGCGTATTTGGCTTGACATATGAAGTTCCCATCTTGCAATTGCTTGATTTGGAGTCCAAGAAAGAAATTAAGCTCACCCATTGAAGACATTCCGAACTCACATTGCATAACCTTTTCAAATTCCTTGCATAAAAGCTCATTAGTAGAACCAAAAATATATCATCAACATAAATTTGCACAATTAAAATGTCATTATCAACATGCTTAGTGAATAGTGTTGTATCTACTTTGCCTTTAATAAAATCATTTGAAATGAGAAAACTAAAAAGCCTTTCATACCAAGCTCTTGGAGCTTGTTTCAATCCATATAAAGCTTTATCAAGTTTAAAAACAAAATCGGGATGAACATGATCAACAAAACTGGGAGGTTGAGCAACATAAACTTCTTCATTTATAAAACCATTCAAAAATGCACTTTTCACATCCATTTGAAAAAGTTTAAAATTTTTGAAAGATGCAAAAGCTAGTGTCATCCGTATGGCTTCAAGCCGTGCTACGGGTGCAAAGGTCTCCTCAAAGTCAATTCCCTCAACTTGAGTGTAACCATGGGCCACTAACCTAGCCTTATTCCTAATCACATTTCCGGACTCATCCATCTTGTTTCTAAATATCCACTTAGTACCAATTATTGGTCTATCGTGGGGCCTAGAAACAAGGTGCCAAACTTGGTTGCGCTCAAATTGATTGAGTTCCTCTTGCATGGCTAGCAACCAATATGAGTCCGCCTCGGTTTCGAGGATGCTTTTGGGTTCAAAATGAGAAATGAAAGCAAAGTTACCACATAGGTCATGGAGTTTGGAGCGAGTTGTTACCCCTTTAGATGCATCACCTAAGATAAGCTCCTTGGGATGATTTGTAGCGTATCTCCAAGCTTTAGGAAGCGGTTGAGAGTTTTTCTCTTTATCCTCTTGAACATCACCAATTGATTCTTGCTTATCTTCTTGAGCGGGTGAGTCCTTCAAGGATAGTCTCTCCATGTCTTCACCTAAAGGGTCAATCTCTACAACATTCTCAACAACCACATTAGATTCTTCAAATTTAACATGCATGGATTCTTCAATGGTAAGTGAAGATCTATTGAATACTCTATAAGCTTTACTAGTTGTAGAATATCCAACAAAGATTGCTTCATAAGCCTTAGCATCAAATTTACCCAAGTTATCTTTAGTGTTCAAAACAAAACACTTGCATCCAAAAACTTTAAAATATGCAACATTAGGTTTTCTAGCATGATACATTTCAAAAGATGTTTTGGAAGAATTTTTACACAAATAAATACGATTTGATATATAGCATGCGGTGTTTACGGCCTCGGCCCATAAATATTGAGGGAGGTCATACTCACTTATCATTGTCCTAGCCATCTCTTGAAGTGTTCTATTTTTCCTTTCTACAACTCCATTTTGTTATGGAGTTCTAGGACAAGACATTTCATGCTTAATTCCCTTTTCATCACAATAAGTCATGAAGAGTTGGTTAACAAACTCACCACCTCTATCACTTCTTATTTTCAAAATTGAAAAACCTTTTTCTTTTTTAACTCTTTTTCAAAAATCTTAAAATGAGAAAAAGTTTGATCTTTGTGTTCTAAAAAGAAAACCCAAGTGAAACGGGAAAAATCATCAACTAAAACAAATACAAATCTACTACCATTTAAGCTCTTAGTTTTAGTAGGTCCAAAAAGATCCATATGAATTAATTCTAAAGGCCTAGTTGACATGATATCCTTGATTGGTTTGAAGGAAGACTTGGTTTGTTTCCCAAGTTGGCACGCACCACAAATGCGGTCTTTCTCAAACTTCAAGCAAGAAATACCCTTCACCAATTCCTTTGAATTAATCCTAGAAAGATGGTCAAAAGATGCATGTCCTAATCTTCTATGCCAAAGCCAAGAATTTTCATCAAAAATATTTAAGCATTTAGTAGAACATTCCACATTAAGCATGTCAATGATATAAACATTATCATCACGAAAACTGGTAAGAATACAATCATTGGATTTAATATCAAAAATCTTACAAGAAGTATCATCAAAAACAACTTTAAGACCACGGTCAAAAAATTGACTAATGCTAAGCAAATTATGTTTCAAACCATCAACAAGTACAACATTTTCTATAGAAGGAGATGAACCAATTTGAATGTTACCTATACCAATGATAGTTCCTTTGGAGTCATCCCCGAAGGTGACGGAGCCACCTTCCATGTACCTTGATAGGGTTGTAAAGTTGTTGATATCCCACGTCATGTGTCTTGAACAACCACTATCAAGGTACCACCGCTCCCTACGTCTTGGAGCCTTGGTGTGTACCTACATCAAATAATTTAGGACTTGATTTTGGTACCCACATTTTCTTGGGTCCTAAAGAGTTAGTCTCATTAACCCAAACAAGATTATTTGACCTATTTACTTGGTCATAACAAAATTTAGCCAAATGTCCATTTTTACCACAATAAGTGCATCTATACACTCTACCATATTTAAAAGCATAGTGAGTGTGTGATTTGTGAGCATGAGAATTGTGAGCATGAAAAGATTTAGCATGAGAAGTGTTATGTGTAGTGTGAGCATGAGGAATCTTAGCATGTGAAACTTTAACATGAGAGGTGTGCTTTTTAGAAAACTTTACTACAAGTTTCTTAGTGTCAAAAGCACAATCTTTCAAAACTTTTTCAAAATCAACCATTTTAGATTTTAAAGAAGAAATTTCTTTTTCATCAACTATAGGGGATTTTGCCTTACAAGCAACTTTGTAAGCACTAAATTCATTTTGAATGGCAATAAGATTAGAAGAAATATCAACCTTTTCTTTAGAAACCATAGCAAGTTGATTTTTTAGAAAAGCAACTTCTTTTTGCAATTTAAAACATTCAATCTTCTTATTATCATAAGTTTCAGAAAGTTCAACAAAGGCATGAACAAGAACTTCCTTACTTAATTCATCATCTTCATCATCAAGAGGTTGAGGGGTTACCTTTGGTGTGTTTGCCATGAAACACATATTCGCTATATCCGCCTCTTCCTCGGACTCGCTTTCTGAATCCCAAGTAGCCTTGTAAGCTTTCTTTTCTTCCGTTTTCTTTGGCTTGAAGGAGGAGGTCATCTTCTTCTTGAACTCCGGGAAATCCGCCATGATATGTCCGGGTTTTCGGCAATTGTAGCAAATAATTCTTCTCTCCTCTTTGCCTTCGAATTTTCTTCGGAAGTTGAGCTTGTTCCTCCGGTACATCCTCTTCACATTGCGAACAAGTAGTGAAAGCTCCTCATCTTCTTCTTCATCTTCTTCATCGTCCTCAAGAGTGGATGAAGACTTGAAGGCTATGGACTTCTTCTTTAGTGGAGTGGCCTCTTCTCTTGTTTTCTTTTCCATCTCATGGGTCTTTAAGTTCCCAATGAGACTAATGAGGTCCATCTCATCCTTGTCGTTCAACTCTTTCAAGGTGGTGGCCTTTATCTCCCATGAAGTAGGAAGAGCCTGAATCACTTTCCGCACCTTTTGATCATTGGAGATATCATCACCTAAGGAAGAAAGAGCATTGGTGATTTTAGTAAATCTAGTAATCATGCAATCAATAGATTCTTCATCAATCATTTTAAAAGACTCATATTGGGACCTCAAGAGATCTATCTTAGCTCTCTTGACTTGTGAAGTCCCTTCGTGTGTGACCAATAGATGTTGCCAAATCTCATAGGCGGATTGGCAATGAATTACCCGTGTAAGGTGATCCTCATTCAAGGCGGTTAAGAGGGAATTTAGGGCCTTGGAGTTAGCCTCATATTCTCTAAAGGTGAAGTCGGTCCAAGTGCTCTCATCACTATCGGGAGCTATATAGGGTTTGGTCAAGGATTTAGCCACTAAGCTATCCAAAGATTGTAAGAATATAGTCATCCTAACCTTCCAAATAGGGAAAATAAGTCCATCAAATTTAGGAGGGGTTTTGATGTTATCGGCCATGTTTACTAGTGATGACAAATGGAATGCAAATGTTGATTAGTAAATTTTAAGGATCTCTCTAAGGATGTTAAGCCAAACCTAGAGTCCAAGCTCTGATACCAATTGAAAATCACCTAGAGGGGGGGTGAATAGGTGATAATGCTAATCAATACACAAATTAAAAATATGATGCAACAATCGCCCAAAATAAGACTAAGAGCCGAATGCCCCGTGAAGGGTTCTGAACTCCTTCCTCCTGATTCCTCGTAAAATGAGTTGGAGGTGCGCAATGCAACCTTGTTGTATGGGACAAAGATTGACAAGATGAATGACAACAAGTGAATATAGCAATGACAATCAAAAGCAAGTAGTAATAGCAATGAAAGTAGAGCAAGAACAAGGAAAAGTAACCAAACGCAAACAACAAGATTTGTTATCGAGGTTCGAGCACCCAGCTCTACTTCCCCGCCTTCCCCAGAAGGATTCCAACCACTTCCACTATCACAAAGATGTCACAAATACACCGGAGTACCCAACTCCACAATCTCAAGTACAAGCAATCTCTTAGTAGTCAAAAGACCACAAACTTTCTCTTTCAAAATTCTCTTCCCTTACAAAGGTCCTTAGAGAACAATGAGTAGGAATGAAGCTCTTGTGTGCAAAGAGAAAAGAAAATGAAATCAGAGAATTTTTGAAAATACTTCAGAAAATGAGAGAGAATTTCAGCACAAAAACCAAGAAACCAAGCTCTTTTGAATGCCTTAAACTTTTGAATTTTTCTTGTAATGATTAGGTAATCCAATCTCTCCCCAAACACCCCTATTTATAGGAGAGGACTAGGGTTAGAAGATAAACATATTTAAGGCTAATCAGGAAGTATTAAAACCAAAACATGTCACTTAAACACACTTAAGTGAGAAAAGGACAAAAAAAATCTGCTCAGAAAACTAGCCGTTACTGTTCAAACGGCTAGTCCGGTCGACCGGCCCGGTCGACCGCTAGTACAAAGAAAATGACCATTGCAGGCTACGGTCGACCGGCCCGGTCGACCCAAACAAACAGAGAGTAAAGACTTACAGTCAGGCTCATCTCGGTCGACCATCCCGGTCGACCGTGAAACGTGCACGCTGATACGTGCATACGCCACAGCCACGGTCGACCCGGGCGGTCGACCGGTGAAGCCTGTCATAGGCACGGTTGACCCGGGCGGTCGACCGGCTCAGGTCAAAAATCAATTTTTCAAAAGAATTTTAAGGAGATAACTATTTTTATCAAGGATGTTTTAAATAGGAATAAGTATAAAACATAAACATTGATTTATCAGTAGAGGATTTTGTCATGCCCCGCTTCCCAAAATACATGGAAACGGAGTCGCGACGAGAGTCGGCGACGTATATACGCGAGGAAAATACCCCACATATATACGCTAAGCCTAAAGTAACCTGAACAAGCTATAAATCTAAACCAAGATTAATCAATAATCACTGCAATATCTCATATAAACATCCACGCATGATATCATATAAAAGGCACTGGAATAGAGAGTGAATCTGATATCAAGAAAATATAGGAACATGAATAAAAAGAGGTAAGAATACCAGAATAAAAGGGAGAGGACCAAAGCTCCTCGCAAGCATACCGTCTCATCGAACACCTGCACGATAGAAACAAATCGTCCAATATCTGGACGTGCAAATCCAGGGTCGTCAGAACACGACCATGGTGAGTGTGTGTGTAAAGGGAACAGCTCGTGCATGTAAACAGTGCATAGAACAATAACAAAAATAACTGCAACACAAAATAACATGATAAATGAACAGCTGAATAATAATAACCAGAGTAAGAGTACAGGTACAAAACAAGTAAAACTACTGTAACAAACAGCAGATGTCAAGATGTGTAACCTATCACATGTCACTAGGTGGGTATCCAAGTTTGATCATAAATCTGGTCCTGGTTACAATCATGTGTCTATCACAGTGGTATAAATGTACAGTCAGGTGATTAAGGTCAGTCATAATGCATTGACAGTTCATTATCATTTATTATGTTAGCGAACACCAATTGCCACATGTAGTAGATGCATCCCATACTACGCCTACCACACGTGTCAATCGATATCCTAAATTAATTGAAATTAATAGAAGAGACATTGTCCATACTTTAGGTGGGTTCCGTACATACCCGGAACCACGGCCCAATCACCTGGCGCTGAACCAGGTCCTACCGCTAGGTAGTCAATAACAATAACAATAACAATGTGTCAATAACAATGACAATATGAACAATACGGGATGTCAGTCATCCCCTGGAACCCTGCAGTGGAACCGTATCTCGACTGCGCAACCTGTATCCTAGGTCCACCCAAAATACAGACGCTGTCTCCTCCATCAATTTCCCCAATCCCAGTGTAAGTTGTTCAATTACTTTATTATTTATAACAATTAATATCCATGTTATCTCAATTACTGAGACGATATAATGACAAAAACAATATCAATGTAACAATGACAATGTGAACAATATTACCATATAAACGGTAGAACAATAGAACAATGAAAGGGTTACGGTCTAACAATATTTTCCCAGTAACTTTCAATAACATGAATTTATACAGTAACGAATCCAGATACTGCTCAATGGACAGTCTAATCTAGGACTGGTCAATATCTCACATCCATCTGCACTAAAATACAATAGTAACTAATCTATCAACCAACAATCTCAATACAATCATCGTGAACATCAAGTATCAATCCGTATCAATAATCTGGTTCAATAAACCACCATCTCAATATATCAATAAACTATCTCTCCCTATCAATCTACTCTGATCCTCAAGTTTATCGATATATATATCTTCTCTGAGTCACCGATATATCCAAATCCCAATAACTAAAATACTACATGTCCTGATACACATAATCAATTCTTATATTTCAAAAGAATAAGATTATCACACACTCTCACTCTATCAAGGTCAATCACAAGATCTATAAAACTCAAATAATATATCAAGAGAATAAATCTAAAATCCACCAGGTCGGGTCAACCCAATTTACGCCTACTCCCCAACCCAAGATCAAGTCTATCACCATCGAGTCCACTAATCAAATCCATCAATTCAGGTCAACTCCAACTCTAACTATGTCAATGTCAATCCAAGTATCGGTAGATCAGTCTGTCGGTTAAAGCAAAGTCATATCTAATACTTTCTCAATATCCACAGAAGTTCTAATCTGAAATAATCACCAACAACTACCGACAAATGGTATGCATAAGATCGCTCCTCCATCCTCAAATATGAAGTAGGTCAACTGATCAGTAGATCAAATCAAGTCACAGTCTAGGGTATCCAATGTTAGGCTTAAACCAATAGTGACAACTATCAACACACGAAATGATACTGATACAAGTTCCTATCAACTATGTAATTAAAGTGAACAATCATGGGTGCCTCATGAAGTAGTATAAGTAGTCAAACTGATAACATATAACGAAAAGCCACATGAAATGATAAGTATAACATGTAAATGCATACTGACAACGGTAAATAAGGAAATGCACAAGAACGAACACTCACATGAAATAACGCAGTTTCGGAACCGAATCGCCGTCTGGTTTTCACTGCACGAACTGGTACTGATCTACGGATCATCACAGGGATCGGTCTTCGAATCTCCTGTGTGTCGGGTCCACAACGGCATGAATCCGAATCGTGTCCGGGTCTCCTGAAGCTGGGTTCAGATCTCACCGAAGAACAAAATGCTGTGGCACGTAACCAACACATACAAATAAATATAAATACATGCTAAACACTCACACGTGCATACTGACACATACGTGTACACTCATGTACACATACATATACAAGCATACACAACAATACATATATATAAACATGCCTACATATTATATACTTACATATATATTAATGCATAATTACACATATAGGTATACACATTAATTTAATTAATTGCATACATATCCAAATTACTAAATAACTATTATTAGCTATAAATATCTATACATTAATCACTAAACTATACATTAATCACTAAGCTATACATATAAATGCTTAAAGAATAAATTCATGCAAATATATGTACCATGCATAAATACATGCATATACATGCAAGCATCAACATCCAACTCACGCACAAACCAACACATATAAATGAACTTCCAAATATTTACAATATTGCCATTTTACATGTAAATAAAGCTAACCTCGAGCCGATTTGCGGCGCACCGACGAAGGCTCCGACGGAGGCGTCCGGGGTCGCGGAGGGTGTCGTTGGATAGAGAAACTCGCCGCGAAGGGCGTGGGTGCGTCCGCGCTCGCCGACGGTGATCAACGGCGACCCACGGAGAGACGGAAAATGGCTCAGAGTAAGATGCTAAGGTCGGTGCTTTTAACTATTCTATCCAGTTGTTGGTCAGACTCTGAGAGATTTTCTATTAAGAATACTTAATAGATATACACCAGTGGGAATGTACAAGGTGAAGAGGATATAAGCAATTCAATAAAATGACCTGCACACATATTGTGCTTCCGGATAAATTGAACCCAGGTCCATAGGTACAATATGAAGAATAGGAGAACAAGAGAAAATAGGTTCATTAGTTTATCATTTGAACACATTTATGAGTTTAATATGCATTAGTGCGGGGAAACTTCTCTACTAATCTTACCAAAACCTCCATATTTACCTTGGACTCATACAACCTAGTGAATCAGAAACTTGTTCTCAGCAAAATTTTAGTTTGAGAGACCATACTTATTTCTGCAAAACAATAATTCTAATTGAAACAATAACACTTGCTAGTAAACAAAAGAAAGAAACACACTAATCCACCTAATTAAACACAACTATTAATGCACCTATTAATACTCACTAACATATTAACTAAGACTTGTATACACGGTGAGGGAAAGAAACACATGCACATAGAAAGAGTAAATGAGAGAGAAGAAGAAGGAGACTCATGCTGGCCAATGAAATTGTCTTTGAAGGGGCTCTGTCGTGGGTTGGATCCGGGCTGGGCTCGCTGCGAGTTGGATTGTTACCATAGATGGCTCACCACAAAATGCACAGGAGGGTGGCTCCGGCTGCCATCAGCTTGATGGTGAAGTGCGTGACCATGGATCGCCGTGGCGCAATGACGGTGCTCTGACAAAAGAGATCGGAAGAGAAGAGGCTGCTCCGGGGTGGCTCCAAGGTGGAGTTCGACCTGAGGGTGATCTGTAAGAGGGCATGGTGAGGCGGCGGGTCTACAGGACATGAGGTGCTGGTGGTGGATGGCTGTGCTCGAGGGGCTTGCGGTGGAGATATTGTTGCAGGGCTAAAGGGTAAGACCATGGGTGTTGGGGTTGGCTGCGCAAGCCAAGGAGAGATGGGGAGGCACTGGTGTGGGCGGCCATGGCAGCGGGAGAGGGCTGGAGATGGGATTAGGTTTAAGATTAGATTAGGGTTTAGGTTAGGATTATATATAGGGGTATTAGGTTAGGTTATTATGTTAATGGGCTTTGGGTATCGGGTTAGGATCCAAATAAGTAAATGAGTAGTGGGTTTATAATGGGTATATAGATTCAATTGGGTGAACGGGTGCAAGCGGTTGAATCCAAATAGTGAGTGGGTAATAGGAGGTATAATGGATAATGGGTAGACTCAAGATAATGGGTTAAGAATCCAGATGGGTAAATGGGAAGTAGGGTGAGAGGCTAGCAAGGAGAGCACAACCTGAATGAATAATATTAGTACCAATGCCACTATTAAAATAAATAACTAAAATAATAGTAACATAAATAATAATTGTTGAATGATAACAATAGAATAATAATACGTTAACAATAAATAATAATCATAATGGAAATAAAAATATTAATAAAGAATAATGACCTTAATGAGATAATGGAAATAATAATTAAGTGTCAATCAAAAAAAATAATAATTGTAAATATAAAATGTCAAATCACCACTTACTGTCTCAAAAATAATTTTCATACTTAATAATAATAACCTCAGGAAAATAATAAATTAACTTGATTAAATAAAAATACTCATTAAATCGAAATAAATACTTGAAGAAAATAAAAATACAGTAGTTTAGATTAGGGATATTACATTCTACCCACCTTAATAAAAATTTCGTCCTCAAAATTCAATTAGGGCAGGGAATAGTAAGAAAATTAAAATATAGGGAGAAAACAATAAGCTTCTATGTCGCCTCGCTGGGACACCACGCTTCCGCTGCGCGCTCTGATCTCGTCTACCAGCTTCAACAAGGAGTAACCAATCTCAAGAGATAGAATCAGGAGGAATGAATAGGAAGGAAGGATGAAATCAAGATGGACATCCAAATCACCCTAAATGAAGTGTTGGAATCTTGGATATCAACAGATCAAGAATGGAATTCCAAAGGGATGACGATCAATTCCAAATGGAGTAAATACTATCATGTGAATAGTATATGAATATTGCAGTGTAATTATAACTCATTCAAGTTACCGGTAAGACTAGGTCTCTCTTGCGAAACAAGAGTCAAAATTCAAGATCGCAAGTCGAAAACCTAGGCTCTGATACCAAGAAACCCGTCACGCCCCGCTTCCCAAAATACATGGAAACGGAGTCGCGACGAGAGTCGGCGACGTATATATGCGAGGAAAATACCCCACATATATACGCTAAGCCTAAAGTAACCTGAATAAGCTATAAATCTAAACCAAGATTAATCAATAATCACTGCAATATCTCATTTAAACATCCACGCATGATATCATATAAAAAGGCACTGGAATAGAGAGTGAATCTGATATCAAGAAAATATAGGAACATGAATAAAAAGAGATAAGAATACCAGAATAAAAGGGAGAGGACCTAAGCTCCTCGCAAAGCGTACCGTCTCATCGAACACCTGCACGATAGAAACAAAACGTCCAATATCTGGACGTGCAAATCCAGGGTCGTCAGAATGCGACCATGGTGAGTGTGTGTGTAAAGGGAACAGCTCGTGCATGTAAACAGTGCATAGAACAATAACAAAAATAACTGCAACACAAAATAACATGATAAATGAACAGCTGAATAATAATAACCAGAGTAAGAGTATAGGTACAAAACAAGTAAAACTACTGTAACAAACAGCAGATGTCAAGATGTGTAACCTATCACATGTCACTAGGTGGGTATCCAAGTTTGATCATAAATCTGGTCCTGGTTACAATCATGTGTCTATCACAGTGGTATAAATGTACAGTCAGGTGATTAAGGTCAGTCACAATGCATTGACAGTTCATTATCATTTATTATGTTAGCGAACACCAATTGCCACATGCAGTAGATGCATCCCATACTACGCCTACCACACGTGTCAATCGATATCCTAAATTAATTGAAATTAATAGAAGAGACATTGTCCATGCTTTAGGTGGGTTCCGTACATACCCGGAACCGCGGCCCAATCACCTGGCGCTGAACCAGGTCCTACCGCTAGGTAGTCAATAACAATAACAATAACAATGTGTCAATAACAATGACAATATGAACAATACGGGATGTCAGTCATCCCTCGGAACCCTGCAGTGGAACCGTATCTCGGCTGCGCAACCTGTATCCTAGGTCCACCCAAAATACAGACGTTGTCTCCTCCATCAATTTCCCCAATCCCAATGTAAGTTGTTCAATTACTTTATTATTTATAACAATTAATATCCATGTTATCTCAATTACTGGGACGATATAGTGACAATAACAATATCAATGTAACAATGACAATGTGAACAATATTACCGTATAAACGGAAGAACAATAGAACAATGAAAGTGTTACGGTCTAACAATATTTTCCCAGTAACTTTCAATAACATGAATTTATACAATAACGAATCCAGATACTGCTCAATGGACAGTCTAATCTAGGACTGGTCAATATCTCACATCCATCTGCACTAAAATACAATAGTAACTAATCTATCAACCAACAATCTCAATACAATCATATGAACATCAAGTATCAATCCGTATCAATAATCTGGTTCAATAAACCACCATCTCAATATATCAATAAACTATCTCTCCCTATCAATCTACTCTGATCCTCAAGTTTATCGATATATATATCTTCTCTGAGTCACCGATATATCCAAATCCCAATAACTAAAATACTACATGTCCTGATACACATAATCAATTCTTATATTTCAAAAGAATAAGATTATCACACACTCTCACTCTATCAAGGTCAATCACAAGATCTATAAAACTCAAATAATATATCAAGAGAATAAATCTAAAATCCACCAGGTCAGGTCAACCCAATCTACGCCTACTCCCCAACCCAAGATCAAGTCTATCACCATCGGGTTCACTAATCAAATCCATCAATTCAGGTCAACTCCAACTCTAACTATGTCAATGTCAATCCAAGTATCGGTAGATCAGTCTGTCGGTTAAAGCAATGTCATATCTAATACTTTCTCAATATCCACAGAAGTTCTAATCTGAAATAATCACCAACAACTACCGACAAATGTATGCATAAGATCGTTCCTCCATCCTCAAATATGAAGTAGGCCAACTGATCAGTAGATCAAATCAAGTCACAGTCTAGGGTATCCAATGTTAGGCTTAAACCAATAGTGACAACTATCAACACACGAAATGATACTGATACAAGTTCCTATCAACTATGTAATTAAAGTGAACAATCATGCGTGCCTCATGAAGTAGTACAAGTAGTCAAACTGATAACATATAACGAAAAGCCACATGAAATGATAAGTATAACATGTAAATGCATACTGACAACGGTAAATAAGGAAATGCACAAGAACGAACACTCACATGAAATAACGCAGTTTCGGAACCGAATCGCCGTCTGGTCTTCACTGCACGAACTGGTACTGATCTACGAATCATCACAGGGATCGGTCTTCGAATCTCCTGTGTGTCGGGTCCACAACGGCATGAATCCGAATCGTGTCCGGGTCTCCTGAAGCTGGGTTCAGATCTCACCAAAGAACAAAATGCTGTGGCACGTAACCAACACATACAAATAAATATAAATACATGCTAAACACTCACACGTGCATACTGACACATACGTGTACACTCATGTACACATACATATACAAGCATACACAACAATATATATATATAAACATGCCTACATATTATATACTTACATATATATTAATGCATAATTACACATATAGGTATACACATTAATTTAATTAATTGCATACATATCCAAATTACTAAATAACTATTATTAGCTATAAATATCTATACATTAATCACTAAACTATACATATAAATGCTTAAAGAATAAATTCATGCAAATATATGTACCATGCATAAATACATGCATATACATGCAAGCATCAACATCCAACTCACGCACAAACCAACACATATAAATGAACTTCCAAATATTTACAATATTGCCATTTTACATGTAAATAAAGCTAACCTCGAGCCGATTTGCGGCGCACCGACGAAGGCTCCGACGGAGGCGTCTGGGGTCGCGGAGGGTGTCGTTGGATAGAGCAACTCGCCGCGAAGGGCGTGGGTGCGTCCGCGCTCGCCGACGGTGATCAACGGCGACCACGGAGAGACGAAAAATGGCTCAGAGTAAGATGCTAAGGTCGGTGCTTTTAACTATTCTATCCAGTTGTTGGTCAGACTCTGAGAGATTTTCTATTAAGAATACTTAATAGATATACACCAGTGGGAATGTACAAGGTGAAGAGGATATAAGCAATTCAATAAAATGACCTGCACACATATTGTGCTTCCGGATAAATTGAACCCAGGTCCATAGGTACAATATGAAGAATAGGAGAACAAGAGAAAATAGGTTCATTAGTTTATCATTTGAACACATTTATAAGTTTAATATGCATTAGTGCGGGGAAACTTCTCTACTAATCTTACCAAAACCTCCATATTTACCTTGGACTCATACAACCTAGTGAATCAGAAACTTGTTCTCAGCAAAATTTTAGTTTGAGAGACCATACTTATTTCTGCAAAACAATAATTCTAATTGAAACAATAACACATGCTAGTAAACAAAAGAAAGAAACACACTAATCCACCTAATTAAACACAACTATTAATGCACCTATTAATACTCACTAACATATTAACTAAGACTTGTATACACGGTGAGGGAAAGAAACACATGCACATAGAAAGAGTAAATGAGAGAGAAGAAGCAGACTCACGCTGGCCAATGAAATTGTCTTTGAAGGGGCTCTGTCGTGGGTTGGATCCGGGCTGGGCTCGCTGCGAGTTGGATTGTTGCCATAGATGGCTCACCACAAAATGCACAGGAGGGTGGCTCCGGCTGCCATCAGCTTGATGGTGAAGTGCGTGACCATGGATCGCCGTGGCGCAATGACGGTGCTCTGACAAAAGAGATCGGAAGAGAAGAGGCTGCTCCGGGGTGGCTCCAAGGTGGAGTTCGACCTGAGGGTGATCTGTAAGAGGGCATGGTGAGGCAGCGGGTCTACAGGACATGAGGTGCTGGTGGTAGATGGCTGTGCTCGAGGGGGCTTGCGGTGGAGATATTATTGCAGGGCTAAAGGGGTAAGACCATGGGTGTTGGGGTTGGCTGCGCAAGCCAAGGAGAGATGGGGAGGCACTGGTGTGGGCGGCCATGGCAGCGGGAGAGGGCTGGAGATGGGATTAGGTTTAAGATTAGATTAGGGTTTAGGTTAGGATTATATATAGGGGTATTGGGTTAGGTTATTATGTTAATGGGCTTTGGGTATCGGGTTAGGATCCAAATAAGTAAATGAGTAGTGGGTTTATCATGGGTATATAGATTCAATTAGGTGAACGGGTGCAAGCGGTTGAACCCAAATAGTGAGTGGGTAATAGGAGGTATAATGGATAATGGGTAGACTCAAGATAATGGGTTAAGAATCCAGATGGGTAAATGGGATGTAAGGTGAGAGGCTAGCAAGGAGAGCACAACCTGAATGAATAATATTAGTACCAATGCCACTATTAAAATAAATAACTAAAATAATAGTAACATAAATAATAATTGTTGAATGCTAACAATAGAATAATAATACGTTAACAATAAATAATAATCATAATGGAAATAAAAATATTAATAAAGAATAATGACCTTAATGAGATAATGGAAATAATAATTAAGTGTCAATCAAAAAAATAATAATGGTAAATATAAAATGTCAAATCACCATTTACTGTCTCAAAAATAATTTTCATACTTAATAATAATAATCTCAGGAAAATAGTAAATTAACTTGATTAAATAAAAATACTCATTAAATTGAAATAAATACTTGAAGAAAATAAAATACAGTAGTTTAGATTAGGGATATTATAGATTTTGTATCAAAATATTTTGTATAATTTATATGAAATATATTTGGAAACAAGATGTGCGCAAAAACGTGTGTAATAGAACTTCAAACCTATTCACTATTCTTTAACAAAAATTCTAAACTAAAAACAAAACTAATAAATTTTCTAGAGCTATCTTGAAGTCTTGAGCCATGCAATGCCTTGCTAGAGCCTTCTCTTCTATGTTCCTTCCTTGATGTGCAATTTGCCTTCTTTGCTTCATGAACCTAGAAGTTGTTGCAATAGCTAAGCAATGGCCTCCAAACTATGGTACAAACCTGAAACTTATCTCAACAAACTAATTAGTACCATATAACTCCTATTTGTTTTGTTATCATCAATACTCTAAACAATTTGAGAGTGTAACCTTATGGGCTAACACTAACTAGTATGCACTAATAAAGGTTCAACAGTTGTTCATCCTAACTTCTAAGTATAGCATAAGAGAAGTTTTAACTTAAAGTTATGCTATCAATGTTCTTAAGTATAAATTTATGAAGAATCATTTAAAAGTGTAACCTAAATTAAGAAAACCTAATTATCAATTCATCTTCAAGAAGACTATTTTAATCCTAGGATTTCTAAAAATGGATATCAATCAATTCACTTTCTAAACTAAACTATGGTTGATCGAGAGTTTAGCAAACTACAAATTGAATTTAGTTATTCATCTTTTTTTATTTTATTTTCAATTTTTGTTTTTAATGTGAAAAATTGCATAAAAGAGAGAAGAAGACAAATAATAGATCTTAGCAGAAAACAAAGATAACAACAAAATTAAATAACAAAGAAAAATGAGTAACCTTTATTTGAATGTCACTTCCAAATACAACGCTCCTCTCCTTCTTCAAAATATGCTTCTTTGAATAAAAACGAAATTACAAGAATTTTTTGAAAAGAGAAAATCAAAAGAAAAACCCTAAGCTCCCGTCTCTGGATGCCTCCTCTCTGTTTCTTTGCAGGGGTACTTATAGGAGATATAGGAAGTAGAGTCCCAATACAACTCTCTCACGAAACCTCGTAACCAATCTCATCCAAAGAGCCGCGGAAACGCGGCTATGGCCGCGTTTCTGCGGCTATAGCGTGGCCAATGGCCACGCATTTTCTTGCGGGGCCTCCTATGGTTCGTCCGTCTGGGTATCTCCTTTTAGATTCTGTATGCAGACTCTTTATCTTGAGAATTTCGGATAACTTGGGAAGCAAGTTATCATAAATCTGAAGTTTTTAAATGATTTTTATCTTTAAACTCTTCTCCTTTTATCTTTAGCCTTGTCTTGCAAGCAACTAGGGTTGAGCAGAAGTCTATCTCATCTTATCCTTTTCCTCTTCTTTTAGCAATTAGGAGTTCTATCCTATCCTTCCTTTTTTTTCCCTTAGATTTTAAATAAAGAATTTAAAATTCAAGTTTATATTAGGTTAGATAATATAGAAACTTCTAAATTACTACAATTTTTACACATTGGCTTTTTTGGCTTCTGGGCTTCATTCAGGCTTTATTTCTTTATTTTTTAATTTACTCAAGACCTGCACACATTAAATAACAAAACATTAGTAATAGTGCATAATTAAAAGAATAAATAGGGAAATATGATAGTAAATATGGTGATAAATATGCACTTTTTACTGCCTATCACACCCCCACACTTATCTTTTTGCTCGTCCTCGAGTAAAAATCAAAAAGAATAAGAAAAGAAAAACCAATCTATCCAACTCACTTTCGTAGACATCACAGTTGCACTTACCATGTGCAACAAACCGTTAAACCTCTAGGTTACCCTAGAGGACGAGTGTTATCTCGTGAGGGTTTTCTGCAAATTACACCCACAAAATCCATAAAAAGGAAAATATTTGAATTATGTTTGAAGAGATAAGTAATCTATAAGTTTTAGGATCATCGTTTTTATTCATTCTTAAACTTAATCTTTATATAATAAATTGTTATCCATTTTAGGTAAGAATCAAAATTGAATTTTTGTATAGTCTCTTTCGTTACCCTAAGTCATATGCATCCTTGTGAATCTTTACTAGGAATTTTTAACTTGGACTCTCATGCCTCTTTATTATTATTTTCTTTTCTTTTTTTTTAAATATGTATAAGTCATCTAATTTTCTTTTGTGTAAGTATCAAGGCTTCTTGAGGCCCTCATACCTAACTAATTGACTATTAGATGTGTTAGTACATATATAAATAATATTTCTTAATTTTCTTAGGCTTTCTAATCCACCCATGTAGCGAATTTAAAGTCGGTGGCTCCCAAACTGGTTAGTTTTAGGGCACCAGGTGAGAAAACACCCCACGGACTTAAGGATTCGAGTGAACTAGGCCACAAAACCAAGGACTTTATTTATAAAATCACCTTTAGGCGTGAATACTTATGCTTCTTGAGGCACATGCATCCAGCTTAATTAGTGAATTTCTTTGTTTTTTTATTATTATATATATATATTTTATAAGGCACAAGAGTCTTTATCTTAGAATCCTATAAGTGTATTAGGTATACAAATTTCATTAAGGTAAAAATCGAGACTAATTACTTATTCAATTTTTTTTCTTCTATACCTAAAAATTCAACAATTTATTTTATTTTGACCAAGTTTTTAGAAATCCTAATCATGATTTTCCTAATTCTTAAGATTAACTTAGATTTCTTTCAAAAGATAAGTCAAAATATTGTCCCTTTTTTATATATCTTTTTATTTTTATTTATTTATTTATTTATTTATTTTATTGTTATGTTAGAACAATGTTAAAATATAAAGAATTTTTTTTAAAGGTTATACCCTCCCCCACACTTGTCTCATGCATTGTCCCCAATGTATGAATGGAATGCATGAATGCATGAATTGGTAGAGAGATAGAGTTACCGATACATTGGGTCAAAAAGACCCATGGCTGCATTTACTTTCGGTACTGATTCTAAAAATATTTTAAGGCGTTGACTATTTACCTTGAATGTATTACCATTTTTCGGGTCGTATATCTCTATTGCTCCGTGTGAAAACACAGTCTTAATAATGAAAGGCCCTGGCCATCTTGATTTTAACTTGCCGGAAAGAGATGAAGTCTAGAGTTATAGAGTAACACTTTTTGTCCTTGGACAAAAGTTTTCTAGTGATGAACTTATCGTGAAAAACCTTAACCCTATCCTTCATAATTTTCGCATTTTCATATGCTTCGTTCCTCAACTACTCAAGTTCAGAAATTTGCAATTTCTGAAGTTCACCGGCCTTATCTAGATTGAAATTCAGCTGCTTAATTGCCCATAAGGCTCGGTGCTCTATCTCAACAGGAAGGTGGCAAGCCTTTCTCCAAAGACTAGTCTATAGGGAGACATTCCTAGAATCATTTTAAAGGCGGTCCTATATGCCCATAAGGCATCCACCAATTTGGTGGACCAGTCCTTCCTATTTTGATTCACAGTTTTCTCCAAGATAAGCTTGACTTGTCTATTGGAAACTTCTACCTGTCCACTGGTTTGAGGATGGTACGGCGTAGATAACTTATGTGTTATGGCATATTTTTGCATAAGAGCTTCAAAAGTTCTATTGCAAAAATGTGTACCATTGTCACTAATTATGGCACGAGGGGTTCCAAAGCGTGAGAAGATATTTTCTTTCAAGAATTTGACAACAACTTTGTTGTCATTTGTCTTGCAAGGGACGACTTCAACCCATTTCGATACGTAATCTACAGCCAACAAGATGTATTGGTGCCCAAATGAATTAGGGAAAGGACCCATAAAATCAATGCCCCAAATATCAAAAAGTTCTACTTCTAGAATTGGATTTAGGGGAATCATATTTCGTTTAGAAATCCTTCCTATCATTTGGCATTTGTGCAAGTTTTTCAAAAGTCAAACGCGTCTTTAAAGAAAGTGGGCCAATAAAAGCCACTTTATAGGATCTTTTCGGCAGTTTTGCGGGGACCAAAGTGTCCACGCAAGCAAATTCGTGACAAAAGGCTAGAACGCTTCTAGTTTCCTCATCAGGAACACATCTCCTAATAATTTGATCACTACAATACTTGAAAAAGTAAGGATCTTCCCATATGAAATACCGGACTTGAGACAAGAATCGGTATATATCCTGTTTTGACCAATTAGGTGGTGTTTGATTTGTGACTAAGTAATTTACTATGTCGACAAACCATGGTTCCGTAGAGATGGCTAAAAGTTGTTCGTCGAGAAAATTGTCATTGATGGGCAGTTCGTCGGAAGGTGCATTTGGCACCGAGAGTGATGGTCTGCGGCGACATTTTCAACACCCTTTTTATCTCGAATTTCGAGATTGAATTCTTGAAGGAGGAGGATCCAACGAATGAGTCGAGCCTTCGCATCCTTTTTTAGCTTTAGGTATCGAAGTGCAGAATGGTCAGTGAATATTGTGCTTTTGGTCCCAAGTCGGTATGGGCGGAATTTCTCCAAAGCGAATACTACTGCCAAGAATTCTTTCTCGGTTGTAGTATAGTTCACTTGGGCGTCATTGAGTGTCCTACTTGAATAATAGATCAGGTGTTGCTTGTTATCTTTGTGCTGTCCTAAGACAGCGCCTATCGTAAAATCTGAGGCATCGCACATGATCTCAAAAGGGTTGGACCAGTCAGGAGGTGAGATGATAGGTGCATAGATAAGTTCTAATTTTAACTTCTCCCACGCGCTATTACACTTATTGTCAAAGATGAAGGGCATGTCTTTAGCTAAAAGGTTTGTAAGGGGTCTAGCAATTTTGTTAAAATCCTTAATGAACCTACGGTAAAACCCGGCATGTCCTAAGAAAGAACGAATGTCCTTCACGCTTCGTGGAATTGGAAGTTTGGTTATGATCTACACCTTAGCCTTGTCCACTTTGATCCCTTCCCTAGATATCTCATGACCTAGGACAATCCCATGCTGCACCATAAAGTGACACTTTTCCCAATTTAGGGTTAAGTTCTTTTCGGTGCATCTATTCAGCACTAGCTCCAAGTGATGGAGACATTGGTCAAATGAATTTTCATAGACGGAGAAGTCGTCCATGAAAATCTCTAAGAAGCTCTCGACCATGTCAGAAAAAAGGCATAACATACAACGTTGGAATTGAAATCACCTAGAGGGAAGGTGAATAGGTGATAATGCTAATCTAAAACTAAATGTGAAATTTAAAACTAATTGCAACAACATACAAGCAAGTATATGATATAGCAATATGAAACAATGCATAAAGTAAATAGAGAGAGTCAATCGATCAAACGCAAACAGCAAGATGTGTTTCGAGGTTCGAGCACCCAGCTCTAAATCCCCGCCTTCACCGAGAAGGATTTCCAATCCACTAGTCCACACAGGACTCCCATACAGGAACCTCCAACGAGGATTTTGGGGCAAATACAACCGGGAGTACCCAACTCCTCTCTCAACCAAATACAACCTCCACCGAGGCACCACAATCCACCTCTACCCAAGAGGGATACAAAACCAATACAAACTCCACCTCACCAAGAGGGAGCAAAGCACAATCTCAACCTCTACCAAAGAGGGAGTTAATCCAAATCAATCTCTACCAAAGAGGGATATCACAAAGCAAAGGGTTTATAACTTGGTGGTTACAAAGACCACAAACTATCTCTTTTCCCACAAAACAAAAGATCCTATAGAATAGGATAGAATGATAGCTCAAGTGGAAATCAAGGTGTTTTGGAAATCACAAAGAAAAATCCTTGGGAAAACACTTGCAATATGATAGAAATGAAGATCTAAAGCAATATCCCAAAAACCTATATTTCTTTGAATTTTCCAAACCCTTGAAAACAATTTAAAGATGAAATCTTTTTGGCTTTAAAAACTCTTTTGAATCTTGTATAAAACACTTGGGAAACTAAAAATTTTTCTCTTGTAAAAACCTTAACAAAAACCATAAAGAAATGGGGTATTTATAGCCCCTTTACAAAACTAGCCGTTAGCAGCAATTAAGGCCAGATTTGACCTCCCAGTCGACCGGCCAACGGTCGAATTTTGACCGTTAGCTGCTACCGGTCGACTGCCCGGTCGACCGGGCCCTGAACCAGAGAGCAACAGCTCTCTGGCCGGTCGACCGCCCGGTCGACCTGAGCAACCCGCGAGTGGGTTGCTTTCAGTCGGTCGACCGCTCGGTCGACCGGCTAAATGGGCAGGCCAGCGTGCACGTTTGGTACACGTCAGTCAACCGGTCCGGTTGACCAACTCTGGGTCCGGTCGACCGGTCCGGTCAACCGCCAGAGCCTGGCAGGCTAATTTCTGGGACAAGAAAACTTGATTTTTAATGTCTTAAAAATTCCCATAAAATCTCTAAAATTCCACAAAAATAGTTTTATCATTTTACATTGATATACAAACATGTGATAAAAATTTTAACACAAATATAAATCATTTTGAACCATTTTTGTGTTATGGAAAAATTACCGAAAACTAAAACCTGTATTTTTCCAAACTTAGATTTTTCAATAGGAAATCTGATTTTTCCAAAACCCAATCAAATACAAAAACATGATATTTAAACACTTTGAAGCATGATGCATATGGAAAGAAATCCAATATACATGAAACATATATATATCATAGTTTTTGTCTTTAATTCCAAAATATGTTTTGTTAAAAATACAAAACCTACACCACATGAATAGGTAAGTCAAAATAAGTTTGTCTAGGAAGTTAAGCATGCATGTATATAGAATGAATCTACTATACATTTAAACCATGTAAACTTGTTTTGATCAAACTATTCATGAAAACAAATTCGGTTAAACAAAAAACCGAAAAACCGAATCCAAAACATGAACCGTGTGTGTATTGTGAACTTGAGCATATAACACTATCTAAACTTTACAAATAGATCTAAACACAAACTAAACTATGGTATCGAAGGTCTTCTTGAGGAACACCGTCTTCAAGTCGTCTCGATCCAAAACGTGATCCACCGAGCTTGACTCCAACGAGTGCAAAATAAGATCTTGATGCTCGGGCTCTGGAATCACCATGTGAAAGCTTCGAACTCCTTTGTTGAAGTTAATCACCAACTAATATCTTGATTAATGGTCTGAAACTAAACATCACAAGATTATTAGTAAACATAACTACATGAGTTAATCATCATCAAAACTAGAGTGGAAGGCCTCTGGGCCAACAACCTCCCCCTTTTTGATGATGACAAAACTCACGGAGTTATATATACATGGATTAAAATTAAGCTTCAAAGAAGCTCCCCTTAACTCATGCATACCAATAAACATAATAAGATATGGTAATGAAGGCTCATAAACATGAATGCAAGTACATGCATAAACAAACATGAAACATATAAAACAGTGTTCTTGATACCAATAAACACCAAATCAATAAAAACATAAAAACAAACAATGTTCTTGATACCAATAAATCAATGTTTCTAGATAAACAAAAACATGCATACAAAACATGCATATATATACCAAATACTTCTCCCCCTTTTTGTCAATCATCAACAAGGGGTCAAAGTAAAAATAAATGAATAAATTCTTCTCCCCCTTTTTGTTCGAAACAAAGAATTAACAAAGGGGTCAAAAGCAATAAAACAATGTTCACCCCCTTTTTGTCTAAAACAAAAAATGATGTAATAAGGGTGACAATCAATTAAGATACCAATTAAAATTATGTCAAAGCAGTACATATTGATATCAATTGAAAGTGAACATATACCAAATGAAAGTAAATAAGGCATTAATACCAATTTTGAGAAAACACATAAAATCTTGATACCAATTTAAAGTATTCAAATAAACATTTTGATACAAAATGATACCAATTGTAAAAATTTGTCATTTAGAGCATATGATACCAAAATAAAATCAATTTTCAACATAAAGTATTGGAGTAGAAATCAACGGTAAATAAAATACCAATTGAAAGATAAAAATATGAAATTTCTCCCCCTTTATGAAATACCAAATAAAATGATGCATAAACTTGTTTCAGATACCAATTGAAAACTAATCAATTGAAAAATGATAGACATTAAACATTCAAGCTTTGCATAAATGAAAATTTGTGCTCAACAATATAGAGATATAGTAAGCACAAATAAAACAAATACAAGTGTATGGAAAAAAGAGTACCAATCAAAAAATTGATGATACCAAATGAAATCATACATACACAAAACAATATGAGTATACAAAAATGTCAATATTGATACCAATTGAAAAGATCCAATGATATCAATTGAAACAACAATAATGTCAAGTGTATATCTCATATCTTATCACCCATTTCATGCTCAAGTTTAAAGATGATTTTCACTATAAAGCATACATGTGCATGATCTCCCATCCAACCGCCCGTGGAAGGTACAGGTTTTCAAAAAAATAGGTTTGAGAAATTTAGTTTGTTTGAAAACTCTACCATATCGAAGAATTCTGCAACTAGTTAAATGAAAAAACTTGTAAACTAGTACGAAATCCTTCAACCAAGGAATAAAACAAAATTATATTTCATGAAACTATGTAAATCACATGATAGCCAACACTCAAAATCAATGAAGCATGAATATGACTCATGAAAACAAACATGAGTAAACAAGAAAGGTGAGTGTTCAAGTAAAATGTGACGAACACAATCATAAAAATAGACATTCAAGCTCAATATTTCTTAAAAACGTGAAAATCATCAAAACTCGATTTCTTCAAGGCATATGTATGTCTTATACAAACTAAAGTATACATACATATTCAAACATAACGAGTCCACAAATGTATATGCATGAAGGCACGTGGCTCAAAGGATGTATATGTATAATCAATAGTTTGGACAAGATAGACATATACATGAAGTGAAAACACGTGATCATAAAAAACATGTTCAAAATGGGGAATACAAGTTTAGAATGCATGAATCATCAAAACTAGACTATACTAGCACATCTAATGAATACAAATAAGCGTTCAAGCACAAACATATAAAAATTTATTTATGGCCCACTATATTTACAAGTATAAATCCTAGTTTTAATGAAAACTGGCATTTAAGCATATATTCAAAATGTGAAGCATAAACATAAAAACAATCATTATATAAATCCACATGTTATTAGAACTATGATATGCATAATAGCTAAACAATGGTGAGAACACAACAAATGGGTCCATATAAACATGGGTGATCTCAAAGGCTATACATGCATGTCAATGATCTAATAATCATGACATTATCATAATAATCTACAAACATCCAAAAACATGAAGTATCAAAACAAAAATCATAAACATCCATATGTTCACTATGTATATGCATATGCATTAGATCTAGGATATACATATTAGTTTAAAACAAGGTGAGAATACTAAATAAAGATCCATATAAAATATGGGTGTCTCAAATAACTAAACATGTATATCACTAATCTAACTTACATGGCATAGGCATAAATGAACAATAAACAAGACATGCTATAAATTGATGAACATGAA
Source organism: Agave tequilana (assembly GCA_038442645.1). Classification (NCBI taxonomy): domain Eukaryota; kingdom Viridiplantae; phylum Streptophyta; class Magnoliopsida; order Asparagales; family Asparagaceae; genus Agave; species Agave tequilana. The sequence goes on from JAVJIF010030868.1 coordinate 146,929, forward strand.
AAGCATGCAAATAATAAATGGGAATTAGAGATCGATACCAAAACCGATGAAGGCACCTCTCTAGTTCTCCAAACCAAGGTGGTCTTCCTACCAAACATCCCTTGAAAGTGAGGCATCCAAATAATCCTCATAAAGCTCGAAACGCATCCACCTCAAGGTACCGCTACTCTCACATCATGCGAGTGCCCACACCTACATCAAAAACAATAGGGGTGGTCTTTGGTACCAATATCCTTTTGGGTCCATGGGGGTTAGTACCTTTTCTAACCCAAACAAATTTATTTGCTAAATTACAATCATTTATACGATCAAAACAAAATTTAGCAAGGTGGCCCTTACGTCCACAATGTGTACAAGTGTACACATGAGCATACAATGTGTTATGATGGTGACTGTGAGAAGCATGTGTATGCCGTGGAGGGTGTGCATGCATAGATGGAACTCGTTTCTTTCGAAACAAAGATTCCAAACCTGTATGACTCGAAACACATTGGCTCAAAGTGGAGCACAAACAATCTACACTCTTCTTAAGCATGGATATATCATTTCCAATTAAAGAAGAAGCGTGGCATGCAATAGGTGAACTAGGTGAAGCTATGCTAGCATGGCAAACATGTGAATCCATATCATTTTTCAAAGATTTATTTTCATTTAAAACTAAATCTAATTCTTTTGGAAAAAATCAATTTCATTTTTCAAAGAATGGTTATCTTTTAAAATAAAATCTAATTTTGAAGATAAAACCTCATTGTTCTTCAAAATATCATCACAATCATTTTTACTTTTCAAAAATTTATTTTCCTTTAGGGCAAGGTCTAGTTGAGATTTAAGTGAGTCACGTTCACTAGAAATCTCTTCCTTCTCTTGCAAAATCAAATCAAAACTTGAACACAAATCCTTAATTTCTTCTTTTAGTTCAAAATTCTTCTTTTTCAAAAGATCATATTTTTTCAAAAAATTTCAAACTTTGTAGCAAGTTCCACATTTAATGTTTGTACTTCTAAACACCCATAGCAATAGGAACTAGTGCTAGCATCTAGTTGAGATTCCAATTGTACCTCAAGGGAGTCATTCCCTTGGACCATGACGCAATGCTCGTCGGACTTGTCTCTCCTAGATCTTCTCATCTTATCGATAATCTTTGGTAGCTCGGGAGAAGTCAAAATGCTCCAAACTGCAAAAGCCGAATCATAATGAGCAAACACATGTAATAAATCTTTATCGAGAGATGCTCTAAGTGCTTTAATGGCTAATACATTCACCTTTTTATGTTTGCTATCATTGGGGTAGGATTCCTTGGTAATGGCTTGATAAACTTTATTACCTAAAGTTTTCAAATGACAACTCATCTTGGCCTTCCAAATATCAAGTCTAGAAATATCAAACATAGGAAGGCTATCCATTAGTGCAAACTATATGTGTGCAAATGAAACTGCAAATGTAGATTAGCAACCAAGATCTCACTCCTAGATGGTTAAACCTAATATCAGGAGCGTAGGCTCTGATCCAATTGAAATCACCTAGAGGGGGGTGAATAGGTGATAATGCTAATCTAAAACTAAATGTGGAATTTAAAACTAATTGCAACAACACACAAGCAAGTATATGATATAGCAATATGAAACAATGCATAAAGTAAATAGAGAGAGTCAATCGATCAAACGCAAACAGCAAGATTGTTTCGAGGTTCGAGCACCCAGCTCTACATCCCCGCCTTCACCGAGAAGGATTTTCAATCCACTAGTCTACACAGGACTCCCACACAGGGAACCTCCAACGAGGATTTTGGGGCAAATACAACCGGGAGTACCCAACTCCTCTCTCAACCAAATACAACCTCCACCGAGGCACCACAATCCACCTCTACCAAGAGGGATACAAAACCAATACAAACTCCACCTTACCAAGAGGGAGCAAAGCACAATCTCAACCTCTACCAAAGAGGGAGCTAACCCAAATCAACCTCTACCAAAGAGGGATATCACAAAGCAAAGGGTTTACAACTTGGTAGTTACAAAGACCACAAACTATCTCTTTTCCCACAAAATAAAAGATCCTATAGAATAGGATAGAATGATAGCTCAAGTGGAAATCAAGGTGTTTTAGAAATCAAACAACAAAGAAAAATCCTTGGGAAAACACTTGCAATATGATAGAAATGAAGATCTAAAGCAATATCCCAAAACCCTATATTTCTTTGAATTTTCCAAACCCTTGAAAACAATTTAAAGATGAAATCTTTTTGGCTTTAAAAACTCTTTTGAATCTTGTATAAAACACTTGGGAAACTGAAAATTTTTCTCTTGTAAAAACCTTAACAAAAATCATAAAGAAATGGGGTATTTATAGCCCCTTTACAAAACTAGCCGTTAGTAGCAATTAAGGCCAGATTTGACCTTCCGGTCGACCTGCCAACGATCGAATTTTGACCGTTAGCTGCTACCGGTCGACTGCCCAATCGACCGGGCCCTGAACCAGAAAGCAACGGCTCTCTGGCTGGTCGACCGCCCGATCGACCGGAGCAACCCGAGAGTGGGTTGCTTTCAGTCGGTCAACCGCTCGGTCTACTGGCTAAATGGGCAGGCCAGCGTGCATGTTTCGTACACATCGATCGACTGGTCCGGTCGACCGACTCTGGGTCTGGTCGACCAGTCCGGTCGACCGCCAGAGCCTGGCGGGCTGATTTCTGGGACAAGAAAACTTGGTTTTTAATGTCTTAAAAATTCTCATAAAATCTCTAAAATTTCACAAAAATAGTTTTATAATTTTACATTGATATACTAATATGTGATAAAAATTTCAACAGAAATATCAATCATTTTGAACCATTTTTGTGTTATGAAAAAATTACCGAAAACCAAAACCTGTATTTTTTCAAACTTAGATTTTTCAATAGGAAATCTGATTTTTTTCAAAACCCAATCAAATACAAAAACATGATATTTAAACACTTTGAAGCATGATGCATATGGAAAGAAATCCAATATACATGAAACATTTATATATCATAGTTTTTGTCTTTAATTCCAAAATATGTTTTGTTAAAAATACAAAACCTACACCACGTGAATAGGTAAGTCAAAATAAGTTTGTCTAGGAAGTTAAGCATGCATGTATATAGAATGAATCTACTATACATTTAAACCATATAAACTTGTTTTGATCTAACTATTCATGAAAACAAATATCGGTTAAACCAAAAACTGAAAAATCGAATCCAAAACATGAACCGTGTGTGTATTATGAACTTGAGCATATCACACTATCTAAACTTTACAAATGGATCTAAACACAAACTAAATTATGGTACCAAAGGTCTTCTTGATGAACACCATCTTCAAGTCGACTCGATCCAAAACGTGATCCACCGAGCTTGACTCCAATGAGTGCTAAATAAGATCTTGATGCTCAGGCTCTGGAATCACCATGTGAAAGCTTCAAAACTCCTTTATTGAAGCTAATCACCAACTAATATCTTGATTAATGATCTGAAATTAAACATCACAAGATTATTAGTAAACATAACTACATGAGTTAATCATCATCAAAACTAGAGTGGAAGGCCTCTGGGCCAACAGGAATGTGGCGGGGGCATTGCATAGGCCGAAAGGCATTCGATGATAGGCAAATGTCCCAAATGGCCATGTAAACGTTGTCTTTTCTTGATCCTCCGAGGCTATTGGGATTTGGTTATACCCTGAGTAACCGTCCAAGAGACAGTAATACTCATGGCCAGCTAATCGTTCCAGTATTTGGTCAATAAATGGGAGGGAAAAATGATCTTTTCTAGTGGCGGCGTTCAACTTGCGATAGTCTATGCATACTCGAACTTTGGTAGGTAGTCGTATTTGCACTAACTCTTGCTTGTCATTTTCTACCATAGTAAAGCTGGACTTCTTAGGGACCACATAAACTGGGCTAACCTATTCGCTATCAAAAATGGGATAAATGATCTCATTATCTAACAGTTTCATTACTTCAGCTTGTACAGCCTCTTGCATGAGCGGGTTTAGCCTACGCTATGGATCCCTCTTAGGTTTAACCCCTTCCTCTAGATGGATTCTATGCTGGACTATTTTAGGGCTCAGGCCCTTGATATCTACCATAGTCTAACCAATGGCTTCCCTATATCTCCTAAGGGTTGCCAGTAGGTCTTTCTCTTTCCTATTAGTCAAATTGGAGGCAACTATGACTGGTAACGTCTCTTGTTCACCAAGGTAGGCGTACTTAAGAAGTTTAGGCAAGGTCTTTAACTCCAACGAAGGAGGTGGCTCGATGGGTGGAGGTGTTAAGCTTAAATTTTCCATCTCTATAGAACTTTGATTTGCTGCCCATTCAATCTCATCAAGGTTGAGATCACTAGATTCTAACTCTTCCTCTTCCTTTGACTCTAGTGTGATCTCCTCGTTGTGCTCACTAGTCATATATTCAATAAAGTTAACCTCAAAGGGTTGGTCGTTTATGTCGTAGGAGTATTTACCTAAGTTGAAAACATTGACTTCCTTGGTCATATTCCCAAAAGTCAATCTCATGGATCCATTTCTAAAATTTATGATTGCATTCGTGGTTACTAGGAACAGGCGTCCTAAGATGACGGGAGTTTGGGACCTAGGATTAGACACAGGTTGTGTCTCTAAAATAATGAAATCGACTGGGTAAATGAATTCTCCCACCCGTATAAGGACATCATTGATCTCTCCCTTAGGAACTTTAATTGAGCGATCAACCAATTGGATTGTAACTTGGGTTGGGTTGAGTTCTCCTAATCCAAGTTGTTGATATACAGAGAAAGAAAGCAAATTAATGCTAGCTCCTAAATCGAGGAGTGCTCGATTGATTTTAGCTCGACCTATTGTGCAAGAAATGGTGGGACAACCAGGGTCCTTGTACTTGACTGGAATCTAGTTGGACAATAGCCCACTAATGTTAGTGGCTAGAAAAACCTTCTTAGGCACATTTGTCTTTCTTTTCTTAGTGCACATGTCCTTGAGAAATTTGGCATAACTAGGGACCTATTGGATTGCATCAAGAAGTGGTAAATTGAACCTAACCTGATTAAACACCTCGAGTAGTTTCTCCATATGTGCATTATTATTACTCCTAAGCCTATTTTGAAATGGGGCTGTAGGTTGGTGCACCTGTCTTGCTGATTTATCAACTTCAGTTTCTTTGGAGTTTTGTGAAAATGGAGTGGAACTAGATGGAATGGACAATTGAGATGGGTTATGTGGCATGGATACGTGATTATCAACTTATTTCCCTGATCTTAGTGTATGAACTAAGTTACACTGGTTTGGGTCTTGAGCCTCATTGGCTTGCCTAGGATTTCTAGGGTTTGGCAATGGTTGACTTGGTAGAGTTCCCTTTTGTCTTTCTTGTTGATTCAGTTGTATCTCTATGTAAAAGAGGTGCATATATTATACAAAAATATGTACAACATCAAGTTTCTCCCACATCTAGATCTTTTTCAGCCTTATCCCCTAGCTCTTTTCCCATCATTCCAATGGGTCCTCCTTATAGGGCATAGTGGGGAGGTCAATTGTTTTGTTATTTTAGCTTTCTTCCTCCCCAGTTTCACCTTCTTTAGGTGTTTCTTCCTCATATTGTTACAATCGTTATTCAAAAATTTATCTCTGCTACACTTCTCAGTTGGAACTTCTTCATTATAAATGCCTAGGAATTCTAACTCAGTTCCATAGATCTCCTCAAATCTTAGGTCAACATTTTCCCCTAAAAATGTATAATTAACCAAATGATCCCTAGTTGGTTCATCCAAACATATGAGTTCTTCTTCGAAGAGGTTTTCAAAGAGTATGTCAATCAGAGGTTCTTGAATTATATTCTCATGCAATACATTATTGGTTGGCTCATCGAAAGTAAAGATATTCAAATCAAATTTCCCCTTTTTAAAGGGTACTCTAACATTAGGATCTCTGACATATGCCTTCTCATCAAGATAATCGCCTTTATTAAGTGATTCATTAAGAAACAACGACTCATCTTCTATATCTTCACTTTCTTCATCACAATTATTTTCAATAAAATTTACCTCAAATGTTTGATCTGTTATCTTACGAGGTTGTTTTCTAGGTTTGAAGACATTGACTTCTCCAGTCATGTCCCCAAAAGTTAACCTCATGGACCCATTCCTACAATTGATGATGGCATTGGCAGTAGCAAGGAATGGTCGCCCTAGGATAACAGGAGTTTGAGCCCTATGATTGGAGTTGGACACAAGTTGTGTCTCTAGAACTATAAAATCAACAGGGTAAATAAACTCCCCGACCCGAATAAGAACATCATTAATCTCTTCTTTTGGGACTTTTACTGAACGGTCAGCCAGTTGGATAGTGACTCGAGTTAACTAAGATCGCCCAACCCGAGTTGTTGATAAACTTAGAATGGAAGCAAGTTAATACTTGCCCCCAAGTCAAGAAGTACACGACTAATCTCGGCTTGTCTTATTGTGCAGGCAATGGTTGAACTACTAGGATACTTGTACTTAACAAGGATCAGACCCGATAGTAGCTCACTAATGTTAGTGGCTAAGAAGACCTTTTTAGGTACATTAGTCTTTCTCTTCTTGGTGCACATGTCCTTAAGAAACTTAGCATAAGATGGAACTTGTTGGATGGCATCAAGAAGTGGCACATTTATCTTTACTTGATTAAAGATCTCAATTATCTTATCCATGTATGGATTTTGCATATTTTTTAGCCTATTAGGAAATGGTGTTATAGGCTGGTGCACATCACTGGTTGACTTATCTTTTTTAGATTCATCAAATTTAGGAGGAGTGGGATTAGATGATGTGGATGCTGAAGTATGATTGAGCTGACTAGGATTAGGTGGTGTTGACACTTGGTTATCAACTTTCTTTCCCGGCCTCAATGTATGAACAGCGTTACATTGATTCAGTGATTGATCCTCAACCAAATGAGCTTGTTGTTAATTCCTAGGATTCATAATTGGTTGAATGGGCAAGGTACCCTTTTGCCTCTCATGTTGTGGATTGGCTAACTGGCTTATTTGCCCCTCTAGCCTCTGTATTGTTTGATGAGGGAATCTTGGTTCTTCATGTACCTTTCCATGTTTCTCTCAAAATCAGTCATTCTCCTTTCGAGTTGAGGATTCTGGAAGGAAGATGGTGGAGCTTGGTTGGAAAAATTTTGTTGATAATTTGAAAAATTGTTAGGAGAATTGTGAGGGTGATTGGAAAAGTTAGGTTGATGATTGGAAGAATTATTGGAATGATCGAAGTGGCTTGCATGGTTTGACTGTGGGTGGTCATTATTTTGATAGCTCCATGAGAAATTTGGGTGATTTCTCCAGCCAGGATTGTATGTTGGAGCGTAAGGATCATTGTTCGGCCTTGAAAAGGCCACATTCATCGGTTCAGGAAAGTGTTTGTGAGCTTAAAATACAGGATACTCCTCAAATACATGATTTATGGCCTGACAGTAAGTACAACCCAGAGTTAGAAATTGGTTTGGGATGACTTGATTGACTGGACTTAGTTCCTTAGCTTCTAAAGCTTCCAGTCTTCTCGCTAGATTAACTAACATAGCCTCGTTAGCTATGGATGATTCAATTGAATGGAGACCTCCTTTTGAAGAGATAGAGTTTGGATTCCTAGAGTTTTCACTAGTAGGTTCCCATTAGATGGTCTTTTCTGCTAGATTCTCATATAAATCCCATCCTTCAAGTTGGCCTAGAGGCCTTCCACTCTAGTTTTGATGATGATTAACTCATGTAGTTATATTTATTAATAATCTTGTGATATTTAGTTTCAGATTTATAATCAAGATATTAGTTGGTGATTAGCTTCAACAAAGGAGTTTTGAAGCCTTTCACATGGTGATTCAAGAGCCTGAGCATCAAGATCATATATAGCACTCATTGGAGTCAAGCTCGGTGGATCACGGGTTTGGATCGAGTCGACTTGAAGACGGAGTTCATCAAGAAGACTTCGGTACCTTTAGTTTAGTTGAGTTTAGATCCATTTGTAAAGACTAGATAGTGTGATATGCTCAAGTTCACAATACACACACGTTTCATGTTTTGGATTCGATTTTTCGATTTTAGTTTAACCGATGTTGGTTTTCATGAATAGATAGTATTAATACAAATTTACATGGTTCTATGTATATTAAATGTGTTCTATATACATGCATGCTAAATTTCCTAGACAAACTTATTTTGATATGCCTATTCATGAGGTTTGGTGTTTTGTATTTTAACAAAACATATTTTCGTATTTATAGTCAAAAACATGGATATGTATATGTTTCATGTATATTGGACCTATGTCCATATGCAACATGCCTAATAGTGTTTAAGTATCATGTTTTTGTATTTGAATGAGTTTTGAAAAAATCAAAATTTCCATTTAAAAAATCCAAGTTTGGAAAAAATACGAGTTTTGGTTTTTGGTAATTTTTTCATAACACAAAAATGGTTCAAAATGTTTGAAATTTGTATTGAAATTTTTCACACAAATTTAAATATCAATGCATTATGATAAAACTATTTTTGTGAATTTTTAGAAGTTTTATGGGATTTTTTATAAAAATAAAAACCAAGTTTTTCTGACCCAGAATACCTTCTGCCAGGCTCCGGCGGTCGGCCGGACCCAAAGTCGGTCGACCGGCGTGCACAAACTTGTGCACGTTGGCCAGGTACTTGAGCCTGTCAACCGCGCGGTCGACCGACTGCAAGTCCCCCACTCTCATGTGCGGGCGGTCGACCGGACGGTTGACTGTAAGCAAGGCATGGTCGACCGGACGGTCGACCGGCCAGAGAGCATTTGCTCTTTGGATTTGGGCGGTCGACCGGCCGGTCGACTGAAGGACTCCAACGGTCAAATTTTTGAACATTGGCGGTCGGCCGGGCGGTCGACCGCCAGCCGCTAGAGCTGCCAGATCAGCTCAACGGCTAGTTTTTGTTGGAGGCCTATTTAAACCCCATTTGTTTGGGATTTTGGTTAAGATTTTCAAGTTGAAAATTTTATACCTTATCAGTATTTTCAAGTGAAAAGTTTTTGGTGCAAAATCTCTAAATCTCTATTTGTTTTAAAGTGTTTTATTTATTTCAAAGAAAATAGGTTTTTGGGAATTAGGTTTTGATCTAAAATTCTATATCTATTTGGTATTTTTCCCAAGAGATTTTCTTTGATCAAAAACACTTCATTTTCCACTTGAGCTATATTATTCTATCCTATTCTATAGGATCATTTATTTGTGGAAAAATTTGGTTTGTGGTTGAGATATACCACCAAGTTGTAAACCCTTTATTTGTGATATCCCTCTTTGGTAGAGGTTAATTTGGGTTGTGGTTTGCTCCCTCTTTGGTAGAAGTTGAGGTTGTAGTTTACTCCCTCTTGGTAAGGTGGAGTTAGTGTTGGATTTGTATCCCTCTTTGGTAGAGGTGGATTGTGGTTGTTTGGCTAAGGGCCTACCCCTCTTGTGTGAGGTGGTGATTGAGTTTACCTTGGTGGAGGTTGTATTGGTTGAATTGGTGGAGTTCGGTACTCCGGTCTTCGGTAGACCATTTGTATTGCCTCGGTAGATGTTGTATTGGGTGAGAGAGGAGTTCGGTACTCCTAGTGGATTGCAAATCCTTCTCGGTGAAGGCGAGGACGTAGAGCTCGGTGCTCGAACCTCAAAACTCAACTTGTTGTTGGCGTTTGATTAATTGACTCTTAACTCTCTCTCTCTCTTTACCTTTGTGTATTTCATCATTCATATTATCATATCTTATATACTTCTGTTGTATCTTGTATTGATTCATATTACTTATTCCTATATGCTTGGTTGTGTTTTCTTGTGTGCCTCACTTGTGCTTAACCACGAGAACTTCATATAGCGTCTCAACTCTTATTCAGAGGAATCAAGAGGAGTTAGTCCAGATCCCTTCACGGGAAATTCGGCTACACTCGTTGGTTGCACTAAGTGTAGTTGCAATTAGTTTTAATTTCCGCATTTAGTTCATTAGATAAGCGGTACACCTATTCACCCCCCTCTAGGTGTACTTTCAATTGGTATCAGAGCCTACGCTCCAGATATTTGGTTTAACCACCTAGGAGTGTGATCTTGGTTTGCTAATCTATCATTTGCATTTGCACATATATTTGTTTGCACACATTCATGGATTGCTTGTCACCTCCCATGTTTGATGTCTCCAACATTGACATGTGAAAATTTAGGATGTCCATGTACTTAAAAACCTAGGCTTGCATGTTTTCCTTGCCGCTACCAAGAAATCATATCTTGGTAACCGCAAGCATATAGAAGCCAATGAAATAGCCCTAAAGGCACTTAGAGCATCCCTTGATAAAAGTTATTTACATGTGTTTTCTCACTATGACTCCGCTTTTGCAGTATGGAGCATTTTGACTTCTCCCGAGCTACCAAAGATTATCGAAAGGAAGAGAAGATCTAAGAGAGACAAGTCCGATGAACAATGCTTCATGGTCCAAGGGAATGACTCCCTTGAGGTATACTCAGACACTCAACTAGATGATAATTCTAGTTCATATTGCAATGGGTGTATGGAGGCTCAAGCCATAAATTATGAACTTGCTGAAAAGTGTTAAAAATTACTTGAAAAATATAAACTTTTGAAAAAGGATAATCTTATTTTAAAAGAAGAAAATAAAAATTTATCTTCTAGACTTAATTTGGTTTTGCAAGAAAAGGAAGAGATTTCTAATGATAGAGATTCATTGAAATCTAAGCTTGATCTTGCTCTTAATGAAAAACAAAATTTTGAAAAATAAAAATGATTGTAATGATTTTTTAAAGAAAAATGAAAACTTGTCTTTGAAACTTGATTTTGTTGTAAAAGAGAATGATTCTTTAAAAATAAAAATTGATGCTATTTCAAAAGATTTAGAAACTTGTTTAAATGAAAACATCTCTTTGAAAAATAATTTAGTTACACATGTTTGCCATGCTAGTGTAGCTTCATCTTCTAGCACATCTATTGCATGCACCTCTTCTTATTCCATGATTGAAAATGACATTTGTTTGTTAAAGAAGAGTGTTGATTGTTTGGGCTCCACTTTGAGCAAATGTGCTTTGAACCATACACGTTTGGAATCTTTGTTTCGAAAGAAACAAGTTCCATCTATGCATGCACACCCTCCACGGCATACACATGCTCCTCACGTACACACCCATCAAATGTATGCTCATGTGTATACTTGTACACATTGTGGATGTAAGGGCCACTTTGCTAAATTTTATTTTGATCGTATAAATGATTGTAATTTAGCAAATAAATTTGTTTGGGTTAGAAAAGGTACTAACCCCTATGGACCCAAAAGAGTGTGGGTACCAAAGACCACTCCTATTGTATTTGATGTAGGGGTGGGCTCTCGCATGACGTGAGAGTTATGGTGCCTTGAGGTGGATGCGTTCCGAGCTTAAAGAGAACATTTTGGATGCATCACTTTCAAGGGGAGTTTGGTGGGAGGACCACCTTGGTTTGGAGACCTAGAGAGGTGCCTTCATCGGTTTTGGTATCGATCTCTAACTCCTCTTTATTGTTTACATGCTTTTCATATTGTTGATTTTTTAGCATGTCATGTTTTATTGTTCATTATGCCTATGTCATGTTTATTAGAATAGTGAACATGTTTAGTTATTTGAGACACCCATGTTTAATATGGATTTATATCTATGTGTTCTCACCTTATTTTAAACTAATATGTATGTCCTAGATCTAATGCATATGCATATACATAATGATCATATGGATATTTATGATTTTTGTTTTGATGCTTCATGTTTTGATGTTTATAGATTATTATGTTAAATACCATGATTATTAGATCATTGACATGCATGTATAGCATTTGAGATCACTCATGTTTATATGGACCCATATGTTGTGTTCTCACCATTGTTTAGCTATTATGTATATCATAGATCTAATTGCATGTGGATTTACATAATGATCGTTTATCATGTTGATTTATGTCTCATTTTATGCTTTAAGTTTTGAATATATGTTTAAATGTTAGTTTTCATTAAGACTAGGATTTATACTTGTACATATAATGGGCCACAAATAGATCATTATATGTTTGTGCTTGAACGCTTATTTGTACCCATTAGATGTGCTAGTATAGTCTAGTTTTGATGATCATGCATTTGAATTGTATTCCTATTTTATCCATGTTTTCATTTTCATATGTTTAACTTCATGTATATGTCCATCTTGTCCAAACTATTGATTATGCATAAACATCCTTTGAGCCACGTGCCTTCATGCATATACATTTGTGGACTCGTTTATATTTGGATATGTATGTATACTTTAGTTTGTATAAGACATATATATGCCTTGAAGAAATCTAATTTTGATGATTTTCTTGTGTTTCATGTTTTAAGGAATATTGAGCTTTATTGCCTAATTTCATGATTATGTGTTTCACATTACACATGTATACTCACTTCATTTAAATGTTTCTCATGGTTATGTCTTCATGAGTATGTATGAGCTTTATGGACTTTGAGTGTTTAGTGACCATGTGATTTGCATGTTTTTCATGAAATAAAATTTTGTTTTATTCCTTGCTTGAAGGATTTCGTACTAGTTTACAAGTTTTTTCCATTTAACTAGTTGCGAGATTCTTCGTTATGGTAGAAGTTTTCATATATATTATATTTTTCAAACCTATTTTTGAAAACTCCTACCTTCTATGGGCGGTTGGTTGGGAGATCGTGCCTTGTATGCTTATGCTGAAATCATTTTTAAACATGTGCATGAAATGGGTGGTAGGTAATATGAGATATACACTTGATATTATTGTTGTTTCAATTGGTATCATTGGATCTTTTCAATTGGTATCAATATTGACATTTTTGTATACTCATATATTGTTTTTGTGTATGTATGCTTTCATTTAGTATCACCAATTTTGATTGGTACTCATCTTTCATATACCTATATATGTTTTATTTGTGCTCACTATATCCCTATATTTTTTAGCACAAATATTGTATATGCTAAGCTTGATTCTTAAATGACTATCTTGTTTCAATTGATTAGTTTTCTATTAGTATCCTAATACAAGCTTATGCATCATTTTATTTGGTATTTCATAAAGGGGGAGAAAATTCGTATTTTTTATCTTTCAATTGGTATTTTGATATTCCACTCCCATACTTTATGATGAAAAATGATTGAAAAATGAATATTGATTTTGATTTGGTATCATATGTTCAAAATGAAATATACTTTCAATTGGTATCAAGATGCTTATTTGTTTACTTTCAATTAATATATGTTCACTTTCAATTGGTATCAAAATGTACTACATTGACATATTTTTTAATTGGTATCTTAATTGATTGTCACCCCTTATTGATATAATTTTTTTGTTTTAGACAAAAAAAGGGGAGAACATTTTTTATTTGTTTTTGACCCTTTTGTTCATGATTAACAAAAAGGGGGAGAGGTATTTGAGTTTATATGAGTTTATATGCATGTTTTGTATGCATGTTTTGTTTATCTAGAAACATTGTTTGTTTTTTATTAGTTTGTTGTTTATTGGCATCAAGAGCATCTTATTGGTATCAATAGCATTGCTTAATTTAAATTAATTTATTTTTTTTGGTAACAAGAGCTTTAATGAAGTTTTACCATTTAGTTGGTATCAAGACCATGTTTTATACATTTCATTGTTGTTATGCATGTCTATGCATGTTCATGTTTAATATTCATTGCATATACTTATTGTTTATTGTGATGCATGAGTTAAGGGGGAGCTTCCTTGAACTTAACTTTAATCCATGCATATATAACCCCATGAGTTTTGTCATCATCAAAAAGGGGGAGATTGTTGGCCCAGAGGCCTTCCACTCTAGTTTTGATGATGATTAACTCATGTCGTTATGTTTACTAATAATCTTGTGATGTTTAGTTTCAGATTCTTAATCAAGATATTAGTTGGTGATTAGCTTCAACAAAGGAGTTTTGAAGCCTTTCACATGGTGATTCAAGAGCCCGAGCATCAAGATCATATATAGCACTCGTTGGAGTCAAGCTTGGTGGATCACGGGTTTGGATCGAGTCGACTTGAAGACGGAGTTCGTCAAGAAGACTTCGGTACCTTTAGTTTAGTTGTGTTTAGATCCATTTGTAAAGACAAGTTAGTGTAATATGCTCAAGTTCACAATACACACACGTTTCATGTTTTGGATTCAATTTTTCGATTTGGTTTAACCGATGCTGGTTTATGAATAGATAGTATTAATAGAAGTTTACATGGTTTTATGTATATTAGATGTGTTCTATATACATGCATGCTAAATTTCCTAGACAAATTTATTTTGATATGCCTATTCATGAGGTTTGGTGTTTTGTATTTTAACAAAACATATTTTCATATTTATAGTCAAAAATATGGATATGTATATGTTTCATGTATATTGGACCTGTTGGAACTTGTTTTGATGAAGACTTTTGTGAAGCATTTCATTTGGAGCTCTAACACACGACGAATCAAGAGTTCTTCATGATCAAGACTGCCCAAAGAGAGTTGATATGATGTGTTTTGTAAATTATGAAATAGCAGGTCAAAAGCCTTGATATACACACACATATCACGTTTATATAGTCGACTTATAACTCCTTATAGTCGACTAATATATTTGGTAGTCGACTAACCCAAACCCCCTAGTCGACTAGTCATGTGTCCAAAAGAAACCCAACTCTCTGTTTGTGTATTAGTCGACTTGACAAACAAACCTAGTCGACTAATAGCATTGTATCGACTAATCCTTTGCCCCTAGTCGACTAATAGCTGGTCCAGTCGACTTGAAGTTAGTTGCAGTCGACTTGATTCAGTTAAACCAGAAAACTGTCACTCGAACTTGACTTGACCTAGTCGACTTATAGTCAAACCTAGTCGACTAACCTTTGAAAAATTGCCTTGTATAGTCGACTAACTCAAAAGGCAAGTCGACTATAGGCAGTTTCTGACTGTTGGATAGTTTCTGTTATCTGGTCTTTTGTGCAACGTTTTCCAATGTTTCAACCATTTGAATTGCACCTATAACTACCCTAACTTACCCTAGTCTGCAGCTATATAAAGGGTGGTTTATCTAAAGGCCAAACAAGCATCCAAATCTTCAGTTTTCTAGAGTAAAAATTCTGTCAAACCTGAAAACTGATTCCAACTTCTGTTCTTCACAAAAATTTTATTCCTTTGTGAAGTTCTCTGAAGTTTCTCCTATACTAGACCTTGTCCACGTTCATACACAATACCAAGGCTTATAAGAAAGTGTTGTAATACTCAAAGCAATCATTGTACAGGGTGTCTTCTTGGTGTAGAAGCAGTTGTACAAGGTGAAGTCTGTTCTCTTGGTGGAAGAGAAGGTGTTCTCTTGGTGGAAGAGAAGGTATACACATTTGACAAAGGGGATTTGTCAAGTGGTGTGCATGGTTGTGATTTTTGGTGACAAAATCAAAGATAAAGGAAAATCTCAAGCGGGTGGCTTGGGGACTGGATGTAGGTCACGAGGACCGAACCAGGATAAATCTCTCGTGTTTGCGTTTGTCTAAACTTTTTTGAGATTTGATTTCCTTTTTTGCAAGTTTATTTATTTGATTAACTTAATCCTTCATTGTTTAGTATTTGTGTTGATTTGGTATTTTAGATCCATAAGTGCCAACAGAAAAAGTTTCGCATTTGGCATAAGAGCAGGCCCTACATTTGGCATCATCTCGGGACCAACATTTGGTATCAGAGCCCTGAACCCTGAACCTGCATACCTAGTCAACAACAAGGATGGCAACGGAGTTTTCATCATCCCAATTCAAGGAAGGACATTCTACACAACGTCCACCGCTATTTGACGGATCCAACTACAACTATTGGAAGTGTAGAATGAAGATCTACTTGCAATTGCTCAACTACAAACTTTGGAACATCGTAGAAGCATCGTACACCAAGCCCACAACCAACTACAACGCTTGGAGTGAGGATCAAAAGAAGAATGCGAACCTTGACGCCAAAGCGATGAATGCCTTGTTCTATGCACAACCAAAGAAGAGTTCAACAAAGTTTCAACAGCCACTTCTGCACATCAAATATGGCATACTCTTCAGGTAACACACGAAGGCACAAGTAAAGTTAAAGAGTCTAAAATATCTGTTCTTGTCCACAGGTTTGAATTATTTAAAATGGAGGAGAATGAAACCATATCCGAAATGGTTACATGATTCACCGACATTACCAATTCATTAGCATCCCTTGGAAAGGACTACACCCAAGTCAAAAGAGTTCGTAAGATCCTTCATGCACTCACACCAGAATGGGAGAAGAAGACAACCGCAATTGAAGAAGCGAATGATCTCTCAACTATGACAGTAGAAAACCTAATCGGTAATCTAATGGCATATGAAGTGCAGTTAGAAGAAAGAAAGAAGGATGAATGACAACACCACTCAAAGAAGAAAGAACTTGCCTTCCATGCATCCTCCGACACGGACAATTCCAGTGACGATGAAGAGGAGATGGCAATGCTCTCAAAGAAATTCAGGAGATTTCTAAAGCAAGGTAAATTCAAATGCTTGAATTGCAATAAACCAGGTCATATGAAGATGGATTGCCCATTGCTCAAGAATAAAGGCAAATACATGAGCAAAAAGTTCAGAAAGAAGAAAAACTATGAAGCCTCATGGGAAAACAGTGATTCCTCATCTTCTGACGAAGAAGAATCCACTGAACGTGTCAACCTATGTTACATGACCATAGAAGATTAAGAGGTATCATTTTCTGAACTTTCTGATGAATTTCATGAATTGTTTAATGATCTAAAGCATGAAAAACTGAAAAATAAAGTTTTATCAAAAGAAAATGAAAAACTTTTAAATGAAAATTCATGTTATGCTTTACAAGTATCTTCTATAAATTCTCAACAAGATGAGTTTGAAAAAGTCATATCATCTTTGAAAAATGATAATGAGAAGTTTATAAAAGAAAACATTTTTCTTAAAAAGGAAACTGAGTCTTTGAATAAAAGGATTTCTATTTTAGATAAAGATATTTCAGTTTTCAAAAAGAAATATGAAGATATTTTGCAAAATGTGACTAAGTTCAATCAAGGAAAAGAAAGATTGAATGATTTGTTATCTTTTCAAAACTTGTCACATAATCATTATGGTATTGGATATAATGAAAATTCTTCATATGTTAGTAATCCATATGTGAAAAGAAAGTCTAATCATGTTTCAAAAAGAATTAAGAAAAATAAGTTTATATAGATTCCTAAGAATTTAAGTATTCATGATAAGAATACATATATTGCATCATACATTCATGATATATGTGATTCATGCAACTATGTGTATACTAACAGGTGGAAACCAAATTCTAAATGGATTTGGACTCCTAAAGGTTAATATGTTCTTTTATGTTTGGTACCATCTAACGTTTATCTTGCAGGTACCATATAAAAGTTGATAAATATATATATTTACTGATATATTTATTGCAGGGGGAGAACAAAGTATTTCTATATTTGTTATAACCCAATTTCTGCAGGGGGAGGAAAATATAATATATTTTCTACAGGGGGAGCATATGTGCACACAAAGCGTCATCATCAAAAAGGAGGAGAATGTTGGAACTTGTTTTGATGAAGACTTTTGTGAAGCATTTCATTTGGAGCTCTAACACACGATGAATCAAGAGTTCTTCATGATCAAGACTGCCCAAAGAGAGTTGATATGATGTGTTTTGTAAATTGTGAAATAGCATGTCAAATGCCTTGATATACACATACATATCATGTTTATATAGTCGACTTATAACTTCTTATAGTCGACTAATATACTTGGTAGTCGACTAACCCAAACCCCCTAGTCGACTAGTCATGTGTCCAAAAGAAACTCAACTCTCTGTTTGTGCATTAGTCGACTTGACAGACAAACCTAGTCGACTAATAGCATTTGTAGTCGACTAATCCTTTGCCCCTAGTCGACTAATAGCTGGTCCAGTCGACTTGAAGTTAGTTGCAGTCGACTTGATTCAGTTAAACCAGAAAACTGTCACTCTAACTTGACTTGACCTAGTCGACTTATGGTCAAACCTAGTCGACTAACCTTTGAAAAATTGCCTTGTATAGTTGACTAACTCAAAAGGCAAGTCGACTATAGGCAGTTTCTGACTGTTGAACAGTTTCTATTATATGGTCTTTTGTGCAATATTTTCCAACGTTCCAACCATTTGAATTGCACCTATAATTACCCTAACTTACCCTAGTCTGCAGCTATATAAAGGGTGGTTTATCTAAAGGCCAAACAAGCATCCAAATCTTCAGTTTTCTAGAGTAAAAATTCTGTCAAACCTGAAAACTGATTCCAACTTCTGTTCTTCACCAAAATTCAATTCCTTTGTGAAGTTCTCTAAAGTTTCTCCTATACTAGACCTTGTCCATGTTTATACATAATACCAAGGCTTATAGGAAAGTGTTGTAATACTCAAAGCAATCATTGTACACGGGTGTCTTCTTGGTGTGGAAGCAGTTGTACAAGGTGAAGTTTGTTCTCTTGGTGGAAGAGAAGGTGTTCTCTTGGTGGAAGAGAAGGTGTACACATTTGGCAAAAGGGATTTGTCAAGTGGTGTGCATGGTTGTGATTTTGGGTGTACAAAATCAAACATAAAGGAAAATCTCAAGCGGGTGGCTTAAGGACTGGATGTAGGTCACGAGGACCGAACCAGGATAAATCTCTCGTATTTGCGTTTGTCTAAACTTTTCTGAGATTTGATTTCCTTTTTTGCAAGTTTATTTATTTGATTAACTTAATCCTTCTTTGTTTAGTATTTGTGTTGATTTGGTATTTTAGATCCATAAGTGCCAACAGAAAAAGTTCCGCATTTGGCATAAGAGCAGGCCCTACATTTGGCATCATCTCGGAACCAACAGGACCTATGTCCATATGCAAAATGCCTAATAGTGTTTAAGTATCGTGTTTTTGTATTTGAATGAGTTTTGAAAAAAATAAGAATTTCCATTTGAAAAATCCAAGTTTGGTAAAATACAGGTTTTGGTTTTCGGTAATTTTTTCATAACACAAAAATGGTTCAATATGTTTGAAATTTGTGTTGAACTTTTTCACACAAATTTATATATCAATGCATATGATAAAACTATTTTTGTGGATTTTTAAAAGTTTTATAGGATTTTTTATAAAAATAAAAACTAAGTTTTTCTGACCCAGAATGCCTTCGCCAGGCTCAGTCGGTCGACCGGCGTCGTGCACAAACTTGTCCACGTTGGCGAGGTTCTTGAGCCGGTCGACCGCCTGCAAGTCCCCCACTCTCAGGTGGGGGCGGTCGACCGGACGGTCGACCGTAAGCAAGGCACGGTCGACCGGACGGTCGATCGACCAGAGAGCATTTGCTCTCTGGATTTCGGCGGTCGACTGCCCGGTCGACCGAAGGACTCCAACGGTCAAATTTTTGACCGTTCGCGGTCGACCGGACGGTCGACCACCAGCCGCCAGAGCTGCCAGGTCAGCTCAACGGCTAGTTTTTGTTGGAGGCCTATTTAAACCCCATTTGTTTGGGATTTTGGTTAAGATTTTCAAGGAGAAAAATTCATACCTTTTCAGTGTTTTCAAGTCAAAAGTTTTTGGTGCAAAATCTCTAAATCTCTATTTGTTTTAAAGTGTTTTATTTATTTCAAAGAAAATAGGCTTTTGGGAATTAGGTTTTGATCTAAAATTCTATATCTATTTGTTATTTTTCTCAAGAGATTTTCTTTGATATAAAATACTTCATTTTCCACTTGAGCTATATCATTATATCCTATTCTATAGGATCATTTATTTGTGGAAAAATATGATTTGTGGTTGAGATATACCACCAAGTTGTAAACCATTTATTTGTGATATCCCTCTTTGGTAGAGGTTGATTTGGGTTGTGGTTTGCTCCCTCTTTGGTAGAGGTTGAGGTTGTGGTTTACTCCCTCTTGGTGAGGTGGAGTTGGTGTTGGATTTGTATCCCTCTTTGGTAGAGGTGGATTGTGATTGTTTGGCAAGGGCCTACCCCTCTTGTGTGAGGTGGTGATTGAGTTTACCTCGGTAGAGGTTGTATTGGTTGGATTGGTGGAGTTCGATACTCTGGTCTTCAGTAGACCATTTGTATTGCCTCGGTGGAGGTTGTATTGGGTGAGAGAAGAATTCGGTACTCCTAGTGGATTGGAAATCCTTCTCGATGAAGGCGAGGACATAGAGCTCGGTGCTCGAACCTCGAAACACATCTTGTTGTTTGCGTTTGGTCAATTGACTCTTAACTCTCTCTCTCTCTCTCTCTCTCTCTCTCTCTCTCTCCTTTGTGTATTGCTTCATTCATATTGTCATATCTTATATACTTGTGTTGTGCCTTGCATTGATTCATATTGGTTATTCCTATATGCTTGGTTGTTTTTGCTTCTGTGCCTCACTTGTGCTTACCACGAGAGCTTCATATAGCGCCTCAACTCTTATTCAGAGGAATCAAGAGGAGTTAGTCCAGAGCCCTTCACGGGAAATTCGGCTACACTCGTTGGTTGCACTAAGTGTAGTTGCAATTAGTTTTAATTTTCGCATTTAGTTCATTAGATTAGCGGTACACCTATTCACCCCCCTCTAGGTGTACTTTCACTTCATGCTCATCCTTCTGCAAGAATCCCCCTTGGCACATGCTTTCTAAGAGGGTCTTGATCGAGTAGTCTAAATCGTCATAAAGAATAAAGCATTGTCGCCATTTCTCTATTCCATGATGAGGACATTGGATAAGGAGGTCTTTGAAGCGTTCAAAGTACCTCCAAAATGGTTCACTAGGTTCTTGCTTGAACTGTATAATGTTTTTCCTAATGAGAGCGATCTTGTGGATTGGATAGAATTTCTTCAAGAAGACCTTGATGAAACTATCCCAAGATGTGATAGAGCCGGCCGTTAAGCTATAAAGCCATTTCTTGGTTAAGTCCTTAAGAGCAAATGGGATAAATCTCAACCTAATAGTATCATCTGCAAGGTGTGAGATTTTCATCATTAAGCATACTTTCTCAAATTCTCTTATGAAGAAATAAGCATCTTCGGAGGGAGTGTATTGATGAACTGTGGCTTAAGCTCAAAATTGTGTTCACTAACCGATGGAAGTTGGATGCAGAGTGGAAGTGATGTTCTAATGAGATAGAACCTATCCTGCAAAGATGTCGGTCGATCCATAACCGAATCTAGTCTTATTTCGAACTTGGGTGGTGATGTGTTTCTAGTTAACCTAGATGAATTAGGGTCTCTTGACCACAATTGCATACACAATCACAAACAAGTTTACCAATAGTCAAGAAAAGAAAACAACCAAGCCTAGTCTAAGGTAACCTTGACCTAAACAACTCCGAACTGGTTGATTGTCCACTGGAGGTATAATGTAGACTTTGACCACAAGCTAATCAGTCGGGTCAGGACAAGATTGGTGGGAGGTTATCCGTTAAAGACGTTCCTTAATTAAGTAACCACCAACCTTCGGGCTTTCGGCCCTTAATCCCCTTCCTAGACACTGATTTGGCAGGAATCAAATTCCAACACCTTCCCCCTTAGGATAATCTCCTAATGAGTTCGAGATGTCCCTAAGGCCAACGTCTATCAGATTTTACTTAGGCTTAGGTTATGAGTGCTTGGAGATGGTTTGTGGGCTAAGGAAGGGTAATAACTTTCCCACCTTATTTTGACTTAGGTTTGCCCTTAGAATTAATTCGTGCAAAGTGGGCAAGATAAAGAAAAGTAGCATTCAAAAGCAAATATAACCCAAGAATGTTTCCTAAACTATATGCTATGCATACATACCTTGTCTCTAACTATCTTTAACAGTAATTGTAAAATAAACGTAATTAGATAAATGCCTAGAATGCAAGTCTAAACGTTTTTTTTTAAGCAATTAACAATCACTCAAATTACTGTTGGATTAAAACAGGGATGGTGGATAGCAGATATAGCAAGAATATAACATACAAAAACTTAATTTTTTTGGGAGCAATATGTCCTGCAAAAAAGAGATTTAGTAGTCCAATGAATTTTTCAACTTTTGCAACGCAATTTCTTGAAATTCTGTTTCCTACTTTCAAGAGTAGGGGCACAGAATTTGCAAGTCTTCTCTTGCAAAGCTTGAATGCTAGATCTGAATCTTCAAGTCCCTGAAACAACACACCAAACTTGTTAAAAAAATAAATACACCGTTCCCTCCCCAGCAATGGCGCCAAAAATTGATTGTAGAGTGAAAGAACAATCAAAGAGTTAAGAGATTTACCGTGTAGCTTGTGGCTAACAGGTCGTGTCCATGAGGAGGAATGCGATGAAAACTTTTTGGTGTTCCGTTTAATGACAAAAAATTGTGCTTGTTTTTTAATTGAAAAGAGAATGGAAAGAAGGAGATGATTAAAAGAGAAATTGAAACTTTGGAGAAGCCTTTGGTGAAGGTGATTTAAAAAACTTGAAAATTATTTGGTTAATTTTAATAAAGAAGAAAATCTGGGCTCACTATATCACTACTCAACCGTTTATTCTTCTATTGAAATCTTAAGTGCCTCAACTTGATCATAGGCAAAACTTAAGTTTGATTTTAGAAAGTTTGAAGTAAAGCACATGAGATGGTTGGAAGAGTTCACTCTTTTCTTTAAGAAATCGTTTTGAATCAAATGTTAAATCATCAAGCGCGAAGAAGCAAGTATGAAATAAAAATAATTCAAGAAACATTTTTTAAAAGAAGTAGGAGTTTAAAGATCTAAACCCATCCTCATGTGCCTTCAAGAACCCTTTCAAGAAGAAAGGCCTTAAGTTAGGCATACAAATGATTCATTGGGTCTTTTTCATGAAAATCAGAAAAGAAGAAGAATTAGAGATAGGTACAATGGTAAGCCCAGAAAACCAATTTAGCTACTCATGGGAAACAAAGAAAAATACAAGTAAATAACGGAAGACATACCGTAAATGAGTGGAAGAAAAAGTAGCTCGATTCTTGTATTGATGTCACTTCAATCTTCAAGTACAAGCACTCAATTCCTCTCTCTCACAAGTATTTGTGCTGAACTACAAATTGCAAAATAAAAATACAACTTTAGTACTACCAAACAAAGAGCCTAAACCTTAAAGTATAAACAAAATTCTAATCCTAGTCTTCGCTCCTTTTTGCCCTATTGAAACTGGTATTTATAGGGAAAAATCGGAGGGGAGAGATCCCGGGAAGATTGGGGAGCAAACGCTCCCCCAACTGACACAACAAGCTCGCAAAAACGTGGCTAGGGTCGCGTTTTCGCGGCCATGGTGTGGCCATATGGCCACACCCAATTGGTGGAACTCTCCAGTTTGGTGATTTGCTCATATTTTCTGTTGGTTTTCTCATTGCAGCTTTAGGATTTAACAAAACAGCCTTTGATTGTTTTGCTTCAACCGCTTGATTCAGGGAGGATTCTTTTCAACCAGTTTTCAACCTCTCTGATATGCCAAGATTTGCCCTGGTTTCTTGATTTCGAATTTATTTTGAATTAAATCAGAATTTGGTGGGCTTTTGGGCTTGTTTCTCATTCCTTTCTTTTAGCAATTGGGCCTACATTGAACAAAGAAGAAGAAGACTAGTTAATAATTAGCTAAAAAGTATGGTAAGGTGACAATGTATATGCAATACATGTGACAAATCAATAATCCACATGAATTTAATAGCCTCTACTTAGCCTTGCTTTTGTAAGAGCCATTGATGGCTCATGATGATGGATTCTAACACTAACATCTTAACTCTCTAACAAGCTAACATTACTTTATTCCATGCTTACTCTTGTTTAGTTTTGATAGTTTAAGTGTATCTTGCACTTATTTTGTTAAGTTCGGATGTGAAAGTTAACATATGGGTTATACTTTGAAACGCTCTTGAACCAAGGACTAGTGATGGCCAAGGATACATGTGAGGCAACTATCACTAAGAGGTTAGCATGGTTAGTGAAGCCATTAGTAGTTAATAGCCATGAGTTTTCTTTATCTTTTTATTTTGTTTTATAAATATACCAAAAACTACAAATACATTCTTTTCTGTGTTTCCCCTTCTTCATGTTTCACCGTACTCTTCTCTTTTCATTCTTTATTTTCTTTTCTTTTGATTCTTTAAAGCATAGAAGAAAATTTAACACACACGTGAACCTACCGACAAATCTTCTATCGCTTTCCGTCCCTGTGGATTCGACCCATTTAGCCTCTATGCTATAACAGAAGTATGAAGAAGCCAAAGCACACACACTCTTTAACTCTTTATTTCAAAACGACATTTTTCGTATACGGTTTTCCCCCGATCAAATTTTGGCGCCGTTGCCAAGGATGGGAACAGTTTGATTTCACGTTTTTGATAACTTCTCTTTTTTGTTTTTTGGTGTGCAAGTCAAATTTTTAGCATTGCAGAAGTCCACACTTGCTTTTGTGTAGTTGGGTAAATTCTTGTATATTATTATATTATGCTGCTACTTTATGCTTATATAACCTCTGCACTATAAAAATTTTAAAAACTAAAATACGGTAATTAGATATTTTGAAACGGTTTAGACATTTACATCTTGGCACGTGTCGATTTCAATTCCAATATACTATTATTGTGACCGTGACGGAGGTGTACATATTGCATTGCACATAGTTAGGACAAACACATGAGTGATTTAATCTCTTTGTGTATTCATTCTTATCTATATTGCACACTTACACGAATTGAACTTAAGGGCAAAACCCAATACAACATAAGGTAGGGAAGTCATTACTCTTCCTTAACCCAAAAATCATCTTCCCACTCACACAACCCAAGCCTTATTAAAAATTGCTGAACATTGGCCCTTGGGACATCTTGGACTCATTTAAGAGATTGACTTAAGGGAAAAGTTGTTAGAGTTTAACCCTTGTCAAATTCGTGTCCAAGGTTGGGGATTGAGAGGCGAAACCTCAAAGAATAGTGGTTTGACATAATTTGGCCTGTTGCTCCGGCACGGATACCTCCCACTGATCTTGCTTCTGCATGGCTGATTAATTTGTGGTCAGAGTCTGACAATGTATCCCCCATGGACAGTCTAACCAGTTAGGAGTCGTCTAGGTCTAAGTCAACCTTAGCATAGGCTTGTTTTCTTTTTCTTTGCTTTATTTGTTTATTTGTTTGTTTGTTTTTTGTAAATTAAGAAATGGAGTTTAACAACAATAATTTTTTCAATCCTAATATGAATCTATATTTCACTCCGACCTCATTTGACTCGGATAATTCTGACCCGACTATGTACAAAATGAACCAACCATACATGCTGAGTTGGGATTATCCGACTCAATATGACCCATATCCCCAATCTTATGACCATAATTTTCAAAATAATTTCAACTATTCACAGAGTCAATGGGGATTCACCTTTCCCGAGTCAAATTTTCAATCACCTTATTCACAATTTTAACAATTTTCATTCCCTGATTTGGATTCATATCCTCCTTTTCATGTCCCACCAACTGAAGAAAAATCTAATTTGGAAAGGAGTATGAAAGTCATGCTTGAGTCCTAACAATAAATTTAAAATTTGCTCAATTCACAATCCTTCCCAAATCAAATCCATATACTCCTTTTCTAGAACATCCAATTGAAGAAAAATCTGAGCTAGAAAAGCGTTTGGAAGTCTATTGTGAAATGGCGCAACAAATTCAAAATATATTGGGCTTATCATCTCAACCAAATTTTTAAGAGTTATGCTCATCTTTTCCAGTCGCACCAATTCAAAATGAACAACCATCAGTCTTGGACTTGAATATGGAGCTCTTGCGTGAATCTGAGCAACAAACTCAGTATCTGAGAGACTCGCAATCTCACCACAATTTCCAAAATCAACTTCCATACTCACCTTTTCAAGAAGAACCATTTGCAAAGAGTATGGAAGACATGATTCAGACTCAAAATTCTGTTATCCAGCCTATCAGTTGGTTAGACTTGATAATATAAATTGATCAATGAGAACGAGGAAAGTCTTTCTTGTCAACCTTTGACCAATCCTTATATCCCTAACTCTATCCATTGGTTCCAAGAATCATGTTATTTTCGAAACCAAGATTCAATTTTAGTAGGCACATTTGAACTTGACCAAACTCCAAGTTTTGAAAGTCGCCTTGATATTCTGGCAAGTTATCCCTTTCCTGAAATTGAAATTGAACATGAATGTGATCTCGAACCTCATATTGGTGATTCCATTTTACTTTTTGATTCAATAATGACTCTTGTATCTTTACCATATTTTTTCTCTATTCCGGAGTCAAGATTGAATCCTATACTAGTACACTGTTAAATTGAATCACCAATATCTTTTGATCACACATCATTGATGGGGAAAGTATGTGGACATCAATTCTTTGATTTGAACCCTATTTTTGTACCAATTTGACTCTCCCTTTTGAATCTCGACATGATCTGAGTCAAATTCTCGAGTCGGTATCGGTTTTTATTCCTGTTCCATTTGAGTCCATATCAATCATCTCCTAAAATTACACTTCATTGTTGGATAAGGATGTTGAAGAAAATAACTCAGTAATTATTTTTGAAAATTAGAAATTAGATGGTGATAAATTTTTAAATAAGACCATTCACTCAATAATTCTTTTACTAGGTCATATTAGAGAGGTCACTGGTGGGTTTCTGTAAGATACATGATTTCTAAATTGGGTAGCAACACTTGGCCCAATCAGACCACCACCGGAACCACCACCATGAGATAATTTTCTTTCTCTTTTCATTTGTTTCATGTATATACACATTCACGATGCATTGAGAATAATGAATGAGATAAGTATGGGGAGGATTTACTAACATTATTAGTTTTAAATTTTCTTTCTTTTACACTTCTTTTTAAGAAATTTTTAAATTTTTCTTTTGTATAGAAACTCTTTTCTTTTCTTTTTACAAAAACTTTTGAATTAAGAGAAATAGTTTTGATTTATTTTTAAGAAAATTAAGATTATCTTAGGATTAGGAAGACTTAAAATTATGAATTTTTAAACCAAGTCAAAATAATAGACCTTGTTTAAATTTTATGATAAGGAAGTAAGATTGAAAAGATAGGTTGATCTTGAATTTTTTGCCTTAGATTTATGCACTTCACACTTACACAATTTTTTGGGATCAAAACAAAGACTAAAAATGCCATAGAAAAATGCTATAAACATATATAGAAAAATGATGATAAAACTACTTATTGAAGTTGGGTAATTATGCCTCAGGAAGCATGATATTCATGCCTAAAATAGTGAACAAAAACAAAATAATCCCTTTTAGTTTTGTGGCCTTGTTTACTCGAGTCTTTAAGTCCGAGGGATGTTATCTCATCTGGTGCCCTAAAACTATCTGGCTTGAGAGTCACCGGCTAAAAAGCTCACTACCCGGATAAGCTAAAAAGTCTAAGAAAAATAAGAGAGAGAATAATAATAATAATATAAATAAATGCATAAAAGATAGAGTCGATATCACAAAAATCTTCACAGTTCACAAAGTGCATATTTTTCTAAGAGTTTTATGAAAGATCAAAGAATCAATTTAATTTTAAATTCTTACATTTAATTTATAAAAAGATTTTGCATTCTGACTCAGTTTAAGGAAAAATAATTTCTGGTTAACCTATGACCTTGGATCACCTAAATTTTTATAAAAATATTTTAACACTTTTCTCTACTTCAAAATGCGTTTTCAAAATACTAACATTTGATTTCTTTCTTTACAAATTGTGTGGGTGTAATCAGCTGAAATCCCTCAGGAGACAAAATTTCTCCTCCAGGGGAAACCTAGAGGTTTAACGACTTATTGCACATGGCCAGTGCAATTGTTGTCGGCCCAGAGGCCTTCCACACTAGTTTTGATGATGATTAACTCATGTAGTTATGTTTACTAATAATCTTGTGATGTTTAGTTTCAGATCTTTTATCAAGATATTAGTTGGTGATTAGCTTCAACAATGGAGTTTTGAAGCCTTTCACATGGTGATTCAAGAGCCCGTGCATAAAGATCATAAATAGCACTCGTTGGAGTCAAGCTCGGTGGATCAAGGTTTGGATCGAGTCGCCTTGAAGACGGAGTTCGTCAAGAAGACTTCAGTACCTTTAGTTTAGTTGTGTTTAGATCCATTTGTAAAGACTAGATAGTATGATATGCTCAAGTTCACAACACACACACGTTTCATGTTTTGGATTCAGTTTTTTAGTTTTTGGTTTAACCGATATTGGTTTTCATGAATAGATAGTATCAATACAAGTTTACATGGTTTTATGTATATTAGATGTGTTCTATATACATGCATGCTTCAACTATTTAGACAAACTTATTTTGATATGCCTATTCATGAGGTTTGGTGTTTTGGTATTTTTAACAAAACATATTTTGGAATTAAAATCAAAAACAATGATATATATATATGTTTCATGTATATTGGACTTATGTCCATATGCATCATGCTTCGAAGTGTTTAAGTATCATGTTTTTGTATTTGAATGAGTTTTGGACAAAACATATTTTCATTTGAAAAATCCAAGTTTGGAAAAATACGGTTTTTGGTTTTCGGTAATTTTTCATAACACAAAAATGGTTCAAAATGTTTGATATTTGTGTTAAAATTTTTAACACATGTTTGTATATCATATATAATGTTAGAAACTATTTTTGTGGAATTTTAGAAGTTTTATAGGATTTTTTAGAAATAAAAATACCAAGTTTTTCTGACCTAGAATGCCTTCTGCTAGGCTCTGGCGGTCGATCGGGCCGGTCGATCGGACCCAGAGTCGGTCGACCGACGTGCACAAACTTGTGCACATTGGCCAAGTACTTGAGCCGGTCGACCAACTGCAAGTCCCCCACTCTCGAGTGGGGGCGGTCGACCAGACAGTCGACCATAAGCAAGGCACGGTCGACCGGACTGTCGACCGGCCAGAGAGCATTTGCTCTCTGGATTTGGGCGGTCGACTGGTCGGTGTCTGTCGACCGGAGGACTCCAACGGTCAATCCGCCAGAGCTGCCAGATCAGCTCAACGACTAGTTTTGAATTGGGGCTTTAAATACCCCATCTCTTTAGGGTTTTTGCCAAGTTTTTGGATAAGAAAAATTTCCTACTTCCTAAGAGTTTTTCAGCAAAGAGTTTTTGGTTTCAAATTGATAATCTCTATTTGTTTTAAAGTGTTTTATTTATTTCAGAAAAATTTGATTTTTGGGAATTAGGTTTTTGGTCTAAAATTCTATATCTATTTGGTATTTTCCCAAGAGATTTTATTTGATCAAAACACTTTGTTTTCCACACTTGAGCTATATCTTGCTATCCTATTCTATAGGATCTTTTATTTGTGGGAAAAGGATTTGTTTGTAGTCTTTGTAACCACCAAGTTGTAAACCCTTTCTTTGTGGATATCCCTCTTTGGTATAGGTTGATTTGGGTTGTGGTTTGCTCCCTCTTTGGTAGAGATTGAGATTGTGGTTTACTCTCTCGTGTGAGGTGGAGTTAGTTGTATTGGTTGGATTGGTGGAGTTTGGTACTCCGATCTTCGGTAGACCATTTATTGCCTCGGTGGAGGTTGTATTGGTTGAGAGAGGAGTTCGGTACTCCTAGTGGATTGAAAATCCTTCTCGGTGAAGGCGGGGATG
Source organism: Agave tequilana (assembly GCA_038442645.1). Lineage (NCBI taxonomy): Eukaryota > Viridiplantae > Streptophyta > Magnoliopsida > Asparagales > Asparagaceae > Agave > Agave tequilana. The sequence continues at coordinate 176,597 of JAVJIF010030868.1, forward strand.
TAGAGCTCGGTGCTCGAATCTCGGAACACATCTTGTTGTTTGTGTTTGATCAATTGACTCTCAACTCTCTCTACTTATTTGTGCCTTGCTTCTATTCATATTGCTCATCATATATTATATGCTTGGTTGTTTGTGTGTGCCTCACTTATGCCTAACCACGAGAGCTTCATATAGCGCCTCAACTCTTATTTAGAGAAATCAATAAGAGTTAGTCCAGAGCCCTTCACGGGAAATTCGGCTACATTCGTTAGTTGCACAAAGTGTTGTTGCAATTAGTTTTTTATTTTCGCATTTAGTTCATTAGATTAGTGGTACACCTATTCACCCCCCTCTAAGTGTACTTTCAATTGGTATCAGAGCCTACGCTCTTAATATTTGGTTTAACCACCTAGGAGTGAGATCTTGGTTTGCTAATCTATCATTTGCATTTGCACACTATTTGTTTACACACGCTCATGGATTGCTTGTCACCTCCCATGTTTGATGTCTCCAACATTGACATGTGAAAATTTAGGATGTCCATGTATTTGAAAACCCTAGGCTTGCATGTTTTTCTTGCCGCTACCAAGAAATGCTATCTTGATAATCGCAATCATATAGGGGCCAATACACTTGCCCTTGAGACTATTAGAAGCACGCTTAATAAAGATTATCTTATGCTTGTTTCTAACTATGATTCTGCCTTTTCAGTGTGGAACAAGTTGACTTCATCCGAGCTACAAACTGAAAAACACCTTGAGGGGTGGTGAATAGGTGTAAGTGCTAATCTAGAAACTAAGTGCTCTAAATGCAAAAACTTAAAACAAATATTGCAACACACTTAATACAACACAACAAGTATAGCCGAATTCCCCGTGAAGGGCTCTGGACTAACTCCTCTTGATTCCCCTTGAATTGGTTGAGGTGCTATGTGAAGCTCTTGTTGGTTAAGTATAAGTGAGGCACACAAACAACCAAGCATATAATATGAATAACCAATATGAATATATGCAAGGCACAAATGCAAGCAATAGAGATGATATGCAATGTACTGATTGAAGATGCTTTGCACAAATAAAAGAGAGAGAGAGAGTAAAAGAGACAAGTGGATCAAACGCAAACACAAGGAGATGTTTCGAGGTTCGAGCCCCTAGCTCTACAACCCCGCCTTCACCACCGTGAAGGATTTCCAATCCACTATAGGAGTACCAAACTCCTCTCTCAACCTTACAACCTCCAATGAGGCAATACAACCATAATTCCACCTCTACCGAAGAGGGAAAGGCCCTAGCCAACAACCAACTCAATCACCTCTACCGAAGAGGGATACAAACCAATACCACTCCGATTAACCTCTACCAAAGAGAGATTCACAAATACAAGGAGGGTTTTACAACAAGTGATCACAAAAGATCACAAACTCTATCTCTTTCCACAAATAAGGATCCTAATAGATTAGGATAGAAGATATAGCTCAAGTGTGGAAAACAAGTGCTTTGATCAAAGAAAATCTCTTGGGAAAAATACCAAATTGATATAGAAATGAATAACAAGAAACTAATTCCCAAAACCTATTTTCTTTGAAAATAACAAAACACTTAAAAACAAATAAGATGAATCTTTTTGGCATAAAACTATTTTGAAAACTTGTTTAAAACACTAAGAAAGGCTTAGGAAATTCTGCTCAAAAATCTTGCTCAAAACAATGAAGAGATGGGGTATATATAGCTTCAAAACAAAACTAGCCGTTAAGCTGATCTGTCAGTCTGACAGTCCTTCGGTCGACCGCCAATGGTCGAAAATCCGACCGTTGGAGCCCTCGATCGACCGATCGGTCGACCGAAAAATACAAAGAGCACTGCTCTCTGGGACGGTCGACCGTGTCATGTGCCAGCCAGACGTGCACAAGGCTGTGCACGTCGGTCGACCGTTTGGTCGACCGGCTACTGGTTCAGTCGACCGTGCGGTCGACCGACCTTGCCTGTCAGGCACAGAACAGGGTCAAAACTGGGTTAAACATATTTCGAAAATACTTTTATCTTTTCTAAAATTACCATAAAAATTGTTTTAACACTTTATATTAAAACACAAACTTGTGATAAAAATTTCAAGACATATATCAACATATCAAATCAATTTTTGTGTCTTGCAAATTTTATCAAAACCAACACTTGTATTTTATCAAACTTGATTTTTCAATAGGAAATCTGATTTTTCCTAAAACTTGTTTAAATACAAAAACATGATATTTTAAAACACATTTAAGCTTATTGTATATGGACATAGGTCCAATATACATGAAACAAGATATATCATAGTTTTTGTCTTTAAATCCATAAAACATGTTTTGTAAAAATACCAAAACATGAAAACACATGAATAGGTAAGTCAAACTAAGTTTGTATAAGAAGTTTAAGCATGCATGTATACAGAACATATCTAATATACATAAACCAATTAAACTTGTTTTGATCTACTATTCATGAAAACACATATTAAAAAATGAAACGTGTGTGTATAGTGCACTTGAGCATATCAACTACACTAAGCTTTACAATATGGATCTAAAACACACAAACCTAAACTAGGATACCTAAGTCTTCTTGACGACCTCCATCTTCAAGTAGACCCGATCCAAAACACCGTGATCCATGAGCTAGGCAAGGTATGATCTTGATGCTTGGGCCCTGGAATCACTTGTGAAGCTTCCAAAACATCTTGTTGAAGCTATCACCAAACTAATATCTTGCTAATGATTTGAAACTTAAAATCACAAGAATAACTACATGAGTTGATCATCATCAAAACTAGAGTGGAAGGCCTTTGGGCCAACAATCTCCCCCTTTTTGATGATGACAAAACTCATGGAGTTATATATACATGGATTAAAGTTAAGCTTCAAAGAAGCTCCCCCTTAACTCATGCATAAACAAATAAATAATAAATATGCAATGAATGACAATGCATTATATCATGCATGAAAACAATAAAACTCTTATATCAACAAAACATGTTCTAGGCTCTAGATACCAAATGAAATATTAAAAATTAAATATCAAAGGTGCTCTAGATACCAACAATGAAATGAACAAAAATGAAACATGTTCTTTTTCTTTTAACAAATACATGTATACAAAGACTTGCATATAAAACCTAAATACTTCTCCCCCTTTTTGTCAATCATCAACAAAGGGGTAAAGCAAGTAAAACAAATTCTTCTCCCCCTTTTTGTATGAAACAAAGAAACAAGAAGGAGGGGTGAATAACAAAACATTGATACCAATGAAAAAATATGAAATGCAAGTTTTCTCCCCCTTTATGAAACACAAACTAAAAACATGCGTAGGCTTGAAATAACATACCAATTGAAAAATAAATCAATTGAAATAGGATAAGCATCAAGCTAAGCATAAACAATATCTTGTGCTCTAATATATAAGGAATATAATAGGCACAAATAAAACATATATGTATGAATAATTAGATACCAATAGAAATTGATACCATAAGAGTTGAAAGCATTCATACATACAAACATATGAGTATACAAAAAAGTCATATTGATACCAATTGAAAGAATTCAATGATACCAATTGAAAACAACAATAGGAGCATGGTATAACTCATATCACAACGAAGAATACGAACTAGTTAAAATGGAAAGTTTTGTTAACTAGTACGAAATCCTTCAAGCAAGGAATAAGAACAAATAATTTTTCATAAAACACATGTAAATCAAATGGCACTAAGACACTCTAAATCTATAAAGCCCATATAATACTCATGAAAACATACTCATGAGAAAACATTAAATGAAGTGAGTGCACAAGTGTTATGTAGAACATGGCATTATGAAAATGGCAATTAAGCTCAATATTCCTTGAAACATAAAAACATAAAAATTAATAAAAACTATTTAATCTTCAAGGCATATGTATGTCTAATACAAACTAAAATATACATACATATCTAAACACAACTAGTCCACAAAGACATATGCATGAAGGCACTGGCTCAAAAAGGATGTATATGTATAATCAATAGTTTGAATAAGATGGACATATACATGAAGTTAAACATCAAACATGAAAACATGAAAAACTAAATTTTCATTAACTAATTTCATTTCAAGGTATATGTATAAATTGTCAGCACAATAAGTATACATACATATCTCTAAACACAATTGAGTCCATATATATAGATTTGCATGAAAGGCAAATGACTCAAAGGGTATACATGTATATCTTAAAGTTTGGCAAGATGAACATATACATGAAATCAAAACTTATATAAAACAAATCCAAAAATGGGAATACAGGTTTAAAATGCACGGATCATCAAAACTAGACTATACTAGCACATCTAATGGGTACAAATAAGAATTCAAGCACAAACATATATAAATCTATTTGTGACCCACTATATGCACAAGTATAAATCCTAGTCTTAATGAAAACTAACACCTAAACAAATATTCAAGACATGAAGCATCAAAATATGATAAAAATCATCATGATAAACATAAACACGATTTATTAAGAAAATTCACATGTTATTAAACCTATGATAAACATGATAACTAAACAACTACGAGAACACAAAATAACAATCCATTTTAAATATGGGTGCCTCAAAATGCTATACATGTATGTCAAGGATCTAATAGTCATGGTATTTTCACAATAATCTATAAACATCAAAAATATGAAATACAAATCATAAACTTCATATGATCACTATGTATATGCATATGCATTGGATCTAGGTCATACATATTAGTTCAAAACAAGGTGAGAACACAAAAGTATAAGTCCATATTAAACATGGGTGTCTTAAACAACTAACATGTATTACACTGATCTAATTAGCATGGCATTTTCATAATGATCGATAAACAATAAAACATGCTATAAAATAAATGAATATAAAAGCATGTAAACAATAATTAGGAGTTAGGAATCATTACCAAAACCAAGAAGGCAACTCTCCTTGTCTCCAAAACATGATGGTCCTCTCCACCAAACATCCCTTGAAAGTGATGCATCCAATTGATTTTCATGAAACTCGGAACGCATCCACTCCAAGGTACGGCAACTCTCACGTCATGTGAGAGCCCACACCTACATCACAAATAGGAGGGGTGGTCTTTGGTACCCATATCTTCTTGGGTCCATGGGCGTTAGTACCTTCTCTAACCCAAACAAACTTATTTGCTAAATTTACATTATGTAATCTATCAAAGCAAAATTTAGTAAGGTGGCCCATACGTCCACAATGTGTACAAGTGTACACATGAGCATACAAAGTGTGATGGTGTCCGTGAGGAGCATGTGTATGCCGTGTATGGTGTACATGCATAATAGATGGAATTTGTTTCTTGCGAAACATGAATTCTAAACGTGTATGGTTCATGGCACATTGGCTCATAGTGGAGCCCAAACAATCCATTTTCTTCTTAAGCATGGATATATCATTGTTAATCAAAGAAGAAGTGTAGCATACAATAGGTGAAGTGTGTGATACTACACTAGCATGGCAAACATGTGCATTAATCTTATTATGAAAAACTTCATTTTTCTTTAAACAAACATTTAACTCATTTGAAATAGAAATAATCTTATTTTTCAAAGCAATATTCTCCTTTAAAATAAAATCAATTTTTGATGACAAGTTTTCATTTTTCTTTAAAATAACATGGCAATCATTTTTAGATTTTAAAAATTCATTTTCTTTAAGTGCAAGTTCTAATTGAGATCTCAATGAATCCCTTTCATTAAAAACCTCAACCTTCTCTTGCAAAATGATCGGAAAAAAGCAAGCACAAGAAAAGTAGAAAGGGAATGGGTCGAAGTTACTGCTTTTGCGATTCTTTCGTAGTAGCAAAGTGGCTATACGGGTCGTATCCACAAGGAGGGAGAGCGATGGAAGCTTGATGTGGCTTTTATGTTCAAGAAAAGAGAATGTTCTTTGTTTCCAAATAAAGAATTGAAAAGTGAAAACAATTTGTTTCAAGAATTGTTGGAAAATGTTTTGGTAGTTTGTAAAAGTGGATTTTTCTTAGTGGTAAAAACACATGGCTAACTTTCTACTAATTGCTCCCACTAATCCATAACTTCTTGAAGATGTGCCTCACGATGGATCATAGGCAAGCTTACCCTTGATGCAATGGAACTATTCACGTGGGAATCGAGTGAAAGTTCTTCCAATAACTTTGCTTTACACGGCAGAAACTCGGACATTCTCATATCAATATCCATTAGAAGGCGAGAATACGGGAAGACATGAGTGCACTAATGGTATCGGCAAAGTTAAAATGAAAGTCTCTAACTTAAAACAACAAGAAAAGTACAAAACTTATAGATCATCAAAAAACTATTTAAGTATGAAATATAAGAAGGTAAATACTTGTAGGTAAGTTAGAGTTAGAACCCTCATCTTTAAGATGTCATAGCTCTCGTTTGCACAAGGCTTTTTGACACTATTGACTCATGCGGGTTATCAATTAAGTAGTTAAGGATTAGTGGGTTAGTAATTAGTTAGCCATGCTATGGAGGAGTTAGTTACACATGGTGAAGAAAATAACAACAAAAGAAAAGAGATAAGAGAAGGAGTTACACTAAAGCAAGAATGTAAAAGTAAATGCAAGCAAATGAAAACAACTAGTAAATGGAAAGAAGAAAGAGAAGTAATTACTTGTATTATCTTGTCACCTTCCAATACAACTTGTACACACTCTCTCTCTTTCACTCTAATGGCCTAAGCTAGAACTAGAACTAGAAGAAGAACAACAACAACAACTACAAACAAAATCAAAACTACACAACTTTGTTCTCCGGATTCTCCTCAACTGAAGAACCCAGAGGGCTTTCATAGCCATCAGAGACTAGGGGCCAGGGGACAAACCCTGGCCCAAAACGTGGCGCGTCGCGCGCCAACATGGCCGCGAAAACGCGGCATATGCCGCATTTCCGCGGCATTACTTTTGCGGCGTGTGCAGCGCCGCCTGCTGCGCGCCACCTGGTTGTCCCCCCTTGTCTGCTGGATTCTCGGTTTCTGGTTTGGCCGTGAAAACACGGCAAAATGCCGCGTTTCCGCGGCTTTCCTTGGGCGGCGCGTGCGGTGCCGCCTGCTGCGTGCTGCGCTGTTATCCCCCTGTCGGCTAACGCTCCTGGTTTTTGACAGAGTCAGCTCTCTAGGTCAATAGCCATTTTACTAGCCCTTTATTCACCAATTAAATGGTGATTTGGTTTTTCTTCTTCATTTGCCCACCATGGACCTAGGATCAAGCAAGCAAGGTTTTATTAGTAGAATTTTACATGAAATAAATATGAGAATGTGATGAAAATTATGCAAAATTAGAGACTAATCACACCCCCACACTTATCTTTTTGCTCGTCCGGAGCAAAACAAAAATAAGAAAATTACTATACCACTTTTGCAGGTGACGCGATTGCACTGAGCATGTGCAACAAGCCTTTAAACCTCTAAGTTTCCCCTAGAGGAGGAGTGTTGTCTCCTGAGGGTTTTCAGCGGATTGCACCCACAAAATCCAGTAAGTAAAGAAGTTAGTTGTTTAGAAATATATATATATATATATATATATATATATATATATATATATATATATATATATATATATATATATATGAAAAAGAACTTTTAATCATCTAAATAAAAATGACCGAATGATGTAGGAATTAGGTTTAACTGTCATAAGTCCTCTTATACTTTAGCCTTCATAAAAGAAGAAATTATGGTTTTTTTTCTTTAAATTTAGAAAGGATTTTTGTACTTCTAACTCATTCTTTTATTTTGCTTTAGATAGATATGCATAATGTGTAAGTGTGATGTGCTTGGGATTTTTTAACTCAACTTTGAATATTATTTTATTAATATTTACTTATTATTCCTGGTTCCATTAGGCTTTCTACTTCACTTATGTAGCACATATCAAACTGATGACTCCCAAACCAGATGGTCTTAGGGCACCAGGCGGAAAAACACCCTTTAGGTCAAATATGTAAGTGAAGTAGGCCACAAAATCAAGATTTATTTATATAATAATTTTTTTTGGCGTGAGTAATTATGCTTCTTGAGGCACAATTATCCAGCTTTTTCTTTTCTCTCTCTCTTTTTTTTGCGTGAATAATCATGCTTCTTGAGGCACAATTATCCAGCTTTTTTTTTATATTTTTATTTTTTTTATTTTCAAGAGTTGTGTCTCTAAATCCCAAGCATGTGTGTGTGAATTATACATATTCTACTAAGGCTAAATAAAAGGTATGAGTTATTTTCCTTATCCCGCCTATCCTTTTAGTCAAACAATTCTTTCTTGTTTACTTAGGCAAAAATAAAAATTTATTACTAAAGTTCCCGTAATTCCTACAGTCTTTTGGTATTTTTATAAAGAGTATGAAATTTCTTTTCAATCTGAGATTTTTTTTTTTGAAAGAAGGAAGAAAGAAGAAAAAGAAAAAGTGTTAGCACCCCCCCCACACCTATCCAATGCATTGTCCGCAATGAATGCAGATGGAAATGCAAATGCAATAAATAAAGGGAAGGAATGATGTTACCGTCTTCGGGGACTCGGGCCGGCCAAGTGCGAATAAGCGAAAGAATGTACACAGGGTAAGCATATAAACATTTTTTTTTGGCTGTTAGGTGTATGACAGGGCAAAAAGAGTCAGCACACTATCATCCGGAATCATCGGCTCAGTGGTCAAGAAGGGCTTCAGTCTTTGCCCATTCACTTTAAATTTTGTGTTATTTTTAGGGTCTGCAATGAGCACAGCACCGTGTGGGAAAACAGTGCGCACGATGAATGGTCCCGACCAACGAGTTTTCAGCTTCCCCGCGAATATATGAAGCCTAGAGTTGTACAGCAGAACCCTATCTCCCAGTGCAAAGGTTTTCCGGGTTATGAATTGGTCATGAAAAAGTTTGGTCCTGCTCTTGGTGATACGTGCATTCTCATAAGCTTCATTCTGTATCTCCTCTAATTCTGAAATCTGCAATTTCCTAAGTTCACTGGCCTTGGTTAAATCAAAGTTGAGTTGCTTAATTGCCCAGAGGGCCCGGTGTTCTTACTCTACTGGCAGATGACAGGCTTTGCCAAACAAGATTCTATAAGGAGACATCCCCAGAACTGTCTTAAATGTGGTACGGTAAGCCCACAATGCATCATTGAGCTTAACTGACCAATCTTTTCAGTTTTGACCGACAGTCTTTTCCAGAATGAGCTTGATCTGTCGGTTGGTGACTTCGACCTGCCCATTTGTCTGGGGACAATACGGGGTTGATAACTTGTGATTGATGGAATATTTTCGCATTAGAGCTTCAAAAACTCTGTTGCAGAAATGTGATCCATTATCACTAATTATTGCTCTCGGGGTGCCAAACTGGGAGAAGATGTTTTCTTTGAGAAATTTGACAACCACTTTGTTGTCATTCGTCTTGGTTGGCACAGCTTTTACCCACTTAGAGACATAATCTACAGTAACCAAAATGAATTGATTGCCGAAGGAGTTAGGGAATGGCCCTATGAAATCGATGCCCCAAACATCAAAATTTCAACTTCAAGGATTGGGTTCAGGGGCATCATGTCTCTTCTAGAAATTTTTTCGATTTTCTGACAGTTTGCACATGACTTGCAAAAATGATATGAGTCTTTAAATAAAGTGGGCTAGTAGAACCCACTCTGTAGAACCTTCTCGGCAGTCTTGCGGGGACCGAAGTGTCCTCCGCATGCAAGGTCATGGCAAAAGCTGAGCACACTCATATGTTCCTCCTCGGGCATGCATCGTCTAATTATTTGGTCAGGATAATACTTAAAAAGTTACGGTTCTTCCCAGAAGAAGTACCATACTTGGGCAAAGAAGCGGTATTGGTCTTGCTTTGTCCAGTCAGCGGGTAATTGTCCTATGGCCAGGTAATTAACGATGTCAGCATACCATGGTTCCTTCAGAATGGCTAGGATGTGCTCGTCTGGGAAATTCTCGTTGATCGGAGCTTGGATGGTTGGTGCATTCAGAATTCGTGAAAGATGATCAGCAACCACATTTTCTATACCTCTTTTATCCCGAATTTCTAAGTCAAATTCTTGCAGCAAAAGGATCCACCGAATCAGTCGGGCTTTTATATCCTTCTTGGTCATGAGGTATTTCAGAGCCGAGTGATCCGTGAAAATCACCGTTTTCGAACCTAACAAGTAGGGCCGGAATTTTTCTAACGCAAAGACAACGGCCAAGAATTCCTTCTTAGTCGTTGTATAATTCTGTTGGGTGTCATTCAAGGTCCTACTCGAATAGTAAATCACGTGCTGCCTATTATCGATGCGCTGTCCTAGAACAGTGCCAATAGCAGAATCAGATACATCACACATGATTTCAAATGGCTGGACCCAATTAGGAGCAGAAATGATAGGTGCAGAAATCAGTTCTTGCTTAAGCTTCCCCCATGACTTGAAACATTCATCATTGAAATCAAAGGGCACGTCCTTAGCGAGCAGGTTGGTTAAGGGCCTCGCGATTTTGCTAAAGTCCTTAATGAACCGTCGGTAGAACCTAGCATGCCCTAAAAAGGATCTAATATCCTTGATGCTTTTGGGTGGTGGAAGCTTAGCAATCACTTCAACCTTAGCCTTATCTACTTCTATGCCTCTCCTCGAAATCTCATGGCCCAAGACAATCCCTTGTCTCACCATAAAGTGACATTTTTCCCAGTTTAGAGTTAGGTTCTTCTCAATGCATCTTTGTAGCACTAACTCTAAGTGATGAAGACATTGATTAAATGAATCTCCGTAGATGGAGAAGTCATCCATGAAAATCTCCAGAAAATGTTCCACCATATCAGAGAATAAACTAAGCATGCACCATTGGAACGTTGCAGGAGCATTGCATAATCCAAAAGGCATATGCCTATAAGCAAAGGTTCCGAATGGGCAGGTGAACGTCGTCTTTTCTTGGTCTTCTGCAGCAATGGGGATTTGATTGTATCCCGAGTACCCATCCAGAAAGCAGTAGTACTCATGTCCAGCCAAACGCTCAAGCATTTGGTCGATGAAGGGTAGCGGGAAGTGGTCTTTACGGGTAGCAGCATTCAACTTTCTGTAGTCGATACAAATACGAACCTTGATAGGCAGTCTTGTTTATACCAACTCTTTTTCCTCATTTTCTACTACCGTAAAGCCAGCCTTCTTTGGGACCGCATGAACAGGGCTAACCCATTGGCTATCAGAAATGGGATAAATGATCCCATTATCCAATAGTTTCAGAATTTTCACCTTCACTGCCTCTTGCATGAGAGGGTTAAGCCTGTGTTGTGGGTCCCTCCTAGGGGTTGCTTTATCAACTAAATGGATTCTATGTTGCACTATGGCTGGACTTATTCCCTTGATGTCCTTCATTGTCCATCCAATGGCTTCCCTATGTCTTTTTAGAATAGACATCAAGCTGTCCTCTTGTTGCTCAGTCAGGTGGGATGCTATGATGACTGGCAAGGTGTCCTTTCCGCCCAGGTAGGCGTACTAATGTTGGTCCCGAGATAATGTTAAATGCGGAACTATCTCTGTTGGCAACAATAGATCTAAAATACACAAGTCAACACAAAACTAAAACAAGAAGGATTAACGTTAGGAAAATAGATATACTTGCAAATAAAGGAAAGCAAATCTCAGAAAATGCACAAACGCAAACAAGAGAGATTTATCCTGGTTCGGTCCTTGTGACCTACATCCAGTCCCCAAACCACCCGCTTGAGATTTTCCTTTAACTTGATTTTATACACCCAAAATCACAACATGAACACCACTTGACAAATTCCCTTTGCCAAATGTGTACACCTTCTCTTCCACCAAGAGAACACCTTCTCTTCCACCAAGAGAATACCTTCACCTTGTACAACTGCCTCTACACCAAGAAGCCACCCGTATACAATGATCACTTTGAAATTACAACTCTTTTATCCTATAAGCCTTGGTACTGAATGTGTATGTGGACAAGGTCTAGTATAGGAGACAAGAACTTCAGAGGACTTCACAATGGAAATGACTTTTGGTGAAGAACTGAAGTTGGAAATCAGTTTTCAAGTTGACAGAATTTTGGCTTTGGAAAACTGAAGATTTTTCTTGTTCTGTCATTTTTACATGCTACTTCATAATTACAATCCACATCATATCAACTCTCTTTGGCACATCTTGATCATGTAGAACTCTTGATTCGTCATTTGTTAGAGCTCCAAATGAAATATTCTTCACAAACGTCTTCATCGAAACATGTTCCAACATTCTCCCCCTTTTTGATGATGACGCTTTATGTGCACAAGTGCTCCCCCTGTAGAAAATACGTTATATTTTCCTCCCACTGCAGAAATTGGGTTATAACAAATATGAAAATACTTTGTTCTCCCCCTGCAACAAATATATTAGTAAATATATATACATATCAACTTTTATATGATACTTGCAAGATAGACGTTAGATGGTACCAAACATAAAAGAACATATTAACCTTTAGGACTCCAAATCCATTTAGAATTTGGTTTCCACCTGTTAATATACACATAGTTGCAAGAATCACATATATCATGAATGTATGAAGCAATATATGTATTTTTATCATGAAAACTTAAATTTTTAGGAATCCATATAAACTTATTTTTCTTATACTTTCTTTTTACAAAAGAACTATATGGATTATTACAATATGAAGATTTTTCATTATATCCAATACCATAATGATTATCATGTGACAACTTCTGAAAAGATAATAAATCATTTAATTTTTCTTTTCCTTGATTAAACTTAGTCACATTTTGCAAAAGATCTTCATATTTCTTTTTGAAAACTAAAATATCTTTATCTAATATAAAAATCCTTTTATTCAAAGATTCAGTTTCCTTTTTCAGAAAAATATTCTCTTTTATAAACTTCTCATTTTCATTTTTCAAAGATGATATGACTTTTTCAGATTCATCTTATTGAGAATTTATAGAAGATACTTGTAAAGCATAACATGAATTTTCCTATAAAAGTTTTTCATTTTCTTTTGATAAAACTTTATTTTTCAATTTTTCATTTTTTAGATCAATAAACAATTCATGAAATGCATCAGAAAATTCAGAAAGCGATACCTCTTCATCTTCTATGGCCATGTAACATAGGTTAACATGTTCAGTGGATTCTTCTTCATCAGAAGATGAAGAATCACTGTATTCTGAAGATGCTTCATAGTTTTTCTTCTTTCTGAACTTGTTGCTCTTGTATTTTTCTTTCTTCTTGAGCAAAGGGCAATCCATCTTCATATGACCTGGTTTATTACAGTTAAAGCATTTGAATTTACCTTGCTTTAAGAATCGCCTGAATTTCTTTGAAAACATTGCCATCGCTCTTCATTGTCATTGGAATCGTCCGTGTCGGAGGATGCATGGAAGGCGAGTTCTTTCTTCTTTGAACGGTGTTGTCGTTCGTCCTTCTTCCTTTCTTCTAATTGCACTTCATATGCCATTAGATACCGATTAGGTTTTCTAATGTCATAGTTGAGAGATCATTCGCCTCTTCAATGGCGGTTGTCTTCTTCTCCCATTCTGGTGTGAGTGCACGAAGGATCTTACGAACTCTTTTAACTTGGATGTAGTCCTTTCCAAGGGATGCTAATGTATTGGTGATGTCGGTGAATCTTGTAACCATCTCGGATATGGTTTCATTCTCCTCCATTTTGAATAACTCAAACCTGTGGACAAGAACAGATATTTTAGATTCCTTTACTTTATTTGTGCCTTCGTGTGTTACCTGAAGAATATGCCATATTTGATGTGCAGAAGTTGCTGTTGAAACACGGTTGAACTCTTCTTTGGTTAGGGCACAGAACAAGGCATTCATCGCTTTGGCGTCAAGGTTCGCGTTCTTCTTTTGATCTTCACTCCAAGCATTGTAGTTGGTTGTTGGCTTGGTGTACAATGCTTCTACGATGTTCCAAAGGTCATAGTTGAGCGACTGCAAGTATATCTTCATTCTTCACTTCCAATAGTTGTAGTTGGATCCGTCAAATAGCGGTGGACGTTGTGTAGAATGTCCTTCTTTGAATTAGGATGATGAGAACTCCGTTGCCATCTTTGTTGTTGACTTGTACCCGCTCTGATACCAAATATTGCTCCCGAGATAATGTCAAATGCGGAACTATCTCTGTTGGCAACAATAGATCTAAAATACACAAGTTAACACAAAACTAAAACAAGAAGGATTAACGTTAGACAAATAGATAAACTTGCAAATAAAGGAAAGCAAATCTCAGAAAATGCACAAACGCAAACAAGAGAGATTTATCCTGGTTCGGTCCTTGTGACCTACATTCAGTCCCCAAGCCACCCGCTTGAGATTTTCCTTTAACTTGATTTTATACACCCAAAATCACAACATGCACACCACTTGACAAATCTCCTTTGCCAAATGTGTACACCTTCTCTTCCACCAAGAGAACACCTTCTCTTCCACCAAGAGAATACCTTCACCTTGTACAACTGCCTCTACACCAAGAAGCCACCCGTGTACAATGATCACTTTGAGAATTACAACTCTTTTATCCTATAAGCCTTGGTACTGAATGTGTATGTGGACAAGGTCTAGTATAGGAGACAAGAACTTCAGAGGACTTCACAATGGAAATGACTTTTGGTGAAGAACTGAAGTTGGAAAATCAGTTTTCAGGTTGACAGAATTTTGGCTTTGGAAAACTGAAGATTTTTCTTGTTTTGTCTTTTTTACATGCTACTTCATAATTACAATCCACATCATATCAACTCTCTTTGGCACATCTTGATCATGTAGAACTCTTGATTCGTCATGTGTTAGAGCTCCAAATGAAATATTCTTCACAAACATCTTCATCGAAACATGTTCCAACAGAGATGTCCAGGCAGGGCTTTCAGCTCTAGGGAAGGTGTTGCTTCATTGGAGGGAATCTCTGAGCTTTCGATCCTAAGATGGGGTACACTGGGGCTTGATGCCCAATCCACTGCTGAATCTATGATCTGATCTAGATTAAAATTCTCAGCCTCCAGATCAAACTCTGCCTCAGCTTCTATCTCCATGCATTCCTCATGCTCACTGGTTAGGTTTTAAATAGAATTGACCTCAAATGTCTGATCATTGACATCCCTAGGTTGTTTTCCAAGATTGAAGACATTGACTTCCTTCGTCATATCTCCAAAAGTTAAGCGCATGGACGCGTTCCTACAGTTGATTATGGCATTGGCTGTAGAAAGGAATGGGCGCCCTAACATGACGGGAGTTTGAGACCTAAGATTGGACACAGGTTGGGTCTCAAGTACAATGAAGTCAACGGGGTAAATGAAATCCCCGACCCGGATGAGGACATCTGTGATTTCCCCCTTCGGGATCTTCACAGATCGGTCGCTAGCTGAATGGTGACTCGAGTTGGGCTTAGCTCGCCCAACCCAAGTTGCTGGTAAACTGAGAGAGGTAGCAAGTTGATACTTGCTCCCAGGTCAAGAAGCACTCTACTGATTTCGGTCTGTCCTATGGTGCAGGAAATGGTGGGACATCTGGAATCCTTGTATTTCACCGGAATGGGACCAGACAGAATTTCGCTTATGTTAGTGGCCAAGAACACTTTCTTGGGCATATTGGTCTTTCTCTTCTTAGTACACATATCCTTCAGAAATTTGGCATAAGCTGGGACTTGTTGGATAGCGTCAAGAAGTGGCACATTCAATTTAACCTGGTTAAACATCTCTGGTATTTTTTCCATGTACACATTTTTATTATTGTTCCTAAGCTTATTGGGAAAAGGTGCTACAGGCTTATGAACTTATTCAGCAGCTTTGTCCTCGTCAGATTTTTGTGGAGCGGATTGGGAGGAACTAGCAGAGGTGGAGGCCTGAATGGGATCTGGATGGACAGGACTCTTCTGTTGGTAGACCTGGTTGTCTACCTTCTTTCCAGATCGCAGTGTGTGAACAGCATTACAGTGGTTAATCGATGGATCTTGAATCTCATAAGCTTGGTTGGAGGTTTTTGGGTTCACTAGCGGCTGACTAGGCAAAGTTCTTTTGGGTCTTTCACTTAGGGAGCTAGCTAGCTAGCTTATTTGCATTTCCAACCTTGATATGGCCTGTGAATGGTTGTTCAAAGTATGTCCCTGATTCTGCATGAAAGCGGCTTAGGACTTAATGAAAGCCTCTATACTCTCCTCCAATTTACTGATCTTCTTTTCCATTGGAGAGCTTTGGGAGGAGGAAGATGGAGCTTGACTGGGAAAAGGTGGTGGAGGAGCAGGGTGGTGAAAGTTGTTGGAAAATTAGGCCTGGGAGGATTATTTTGGGCCCAGGAGAAATTTGGGTGATTCCTCCAGCCGGGATTGTAGGTCTGCGAGTAGGGGTTGTGAGGCGACCGTGAGTAAGCCGCGTTCATGTGTTCTGGTGGCATTTGTTGGGTATGGAAAACAGGGCACTCTTCAAAGACATGGTTCGGTGCCTGACAATATGAACAACCTGGATTATGAATTGGTGGTGGGTTGATCTGGTTGACACTAGCAGGCTCTTTTGTTTTCAGAGCCTCTATCCTTCTCATCAGGGTAGTAATCTTAGCCTCGGCAGCTATGGATGATTCTAGGGATAGGAGCCCTCCTCTTGAAGCTATATATTATGAATTTCTAGGTTTTTCTGAGGCTGGCTCCCATTGCAGGGTTTTCTCCGCTAAATCCTCAAACAAATCCCAACCCTGATTCTCATCCTTCTGTAAGAACCCACCCTGACACATCGTTTCTAACAGGGTCTTAGTATGATAATCTAGACCATCGTAGAGAATTTGGCACTGATGCCATTTCTCCACGCCATGATGAGGGCACTAAGCGAGGAGATCTTTGAATCGCTCAAAGTATCTCCAAAATGGTTCGCTCGGGTCTTGCTTAAACTGCATGATGTTCTTCCAAATGAGGGCAGTTTTATGAATTGGGTAAAATTTCTTCAAGAAAGCCTTGACGAAATCATCCCACGTCGTGACTGAATCTGCTGCCAAACTGTACAACCATTTCTTAGTTAGGTCCTTTAGGGAAAAAGGGATGAAACGTAACCTAACGGCATCGTCTCCTAGCTGGGGTATACGCATCATGAGGCATACTTCTTCAAATTTCCTAACAAAGAAGTATGCGTCCTCTGATTCTAAACCATGAAATTTGGGAAGAGTGTTAATGAATTGGGGCTTTAACTCAAAGTTATTTCCATTGGCTTCAGGAAGTTTTATGCAAGATGGAAGCGAAGTTCTGATCGGGTAAAATCTATCCTGAAGTGACGCCATCACCGGTTCTGGATGCAAGGGTAGAGAAGTATTTCTTATTAATCTGGAAGTTGACGGATCTCTCACCCACTCTTGCATACAGCACACCACAAACAACGCAAAAATAGCAAACAATCGAAAAGAATGAAAAACAAACAAAAGAAATCAAAAACAACCACAAGCCTTAGTCTAAGGTACCTGGACCTAGATGACTCCTAACTGGTCGATTCTCCAGGGAAGGTTGTTGCAGGAACTCGACTACAAGCTAATCGGCCAGGAAAGGGCAAAGCTCGGGGGGAGGTATCCGGGTGGAGCCACGGGCCTAATTATGCCAAACCACGGAGCTTTCGAGGCTTTACCTCTAAATCCACTTTCCTTAGACACCGATTTTGCAGGAGTAAAGTTCTTACAATTTCCAACATCGGTTAATCACTTAGTGAGTCCGAGATGTCCCTAGGGCCAACGTCTATTGATTTTTAGTTAAGGCTTGGGAAAGTGTGAGTGCACTTGGAGATGGTTTTTGGGCTAAGGAAGGGTGATGAAACCCCCACCTTATCTTGTTTATTTGGGTTTTGTTCTTAAAGACAATTGTGCAAGTGTACAGTTTATTCACAACAAGGTAACACTCAAAGCGGTAAATCACTTCAAAATGTTAGTCCTATTCTATATGAATGCACACGTACCTTGTCTCTAGCACTCTTCAACAGAAATTGAAATGAATTGAAATAGACACGTGCCCTAAATGCAAACGTCTAATCCAAATTTTAATTCAGCAACAAGTAAATTTCTGTTGAACTTATTACACATGCATATGGTGAAGCATCCAAGGAAACTAAAAATTTAGAAAGCAATTTTTTTTTTTAGCGGCGCTCGGCAACCCTGCAAACGAGTTTGTTAGTACTTCAATCGGAAAAACTCGCTTTTACACGAATCTTTCCGAGGGCAAATGAATCCTCGCGCAATGTCCTTGGCCACCTCTTTTGCTTTCCATGATAGCGAGCTCCTTGGTTGTTCTCCTACACACAAAAACAAAGAACAATCTTTAGTAGTGAACAATAAAGCCGTTCCCTCCCCGGCAACGGCACCAAAATTTGATCGGCAAAAAGCAAGCACAAGAAAAGTAGAAAGGGAGTGGGTCGAAGTTACTGCTTTTGTGATTCTTCCGTAGTAGCGAAGTGGCTATACGGGTGGTATCCACAAGGAGGGAGAGTGATAGAAGCTTGATGCGGCTTTTATGTTCAAGAAAAGAGAATGTTCTTTGTTTCCAAATAAAGAATTGAAAAATGAAAACAAGTTGTTTGAAGAATTGTTGGAAAATGTTTTGGTAGTTTGTAAAAGTGGATTTTTCTTAGTGGTAAAAACACATGGCTAACTTTCTACTAATTGCTCCCACTAATCAATAACTTCTTGAAGATGTACCTCACGATGGATCATAGGCAAGCTTACCCTTGATGCAATGGAACTATTCTGTGGGAATCGAGTGAAAGTTCTTCCTATAACTTTGCTTTACACGGCAGAAACTCGGACATTCCCATATCAAGATCCATTAGAAGGCGAGAATACGGGAAGACACGAGTGCACTAATGGTATCGGCAAAGTTAAAAGGAAAGTCTCTAACTTACAACAACAAGCAAAGTACAAAACTTATAGATCATCAAAAAACTATTTAAGTATGAAATATAAGAAGGTAAATACTTGTAGGTAAGTTAGAGTTAGAACCCTCGTCTTTAAGATGCCATAGCTCTCGTTTGCACAAGGCTTTTTGACACTATTGACTCATGCGGGTTATCAATTAAGTAGTTAAGGATTAGTGGGTTAGTAGTTAGTTAGCCATGTTATGGAGGAGTTAGTTACACATGGTGAAGAAAAGAACAACAAAAGAAAAGAGATAAAGAGAAGGAGTTACACTAAAGCAAGAATGTAAAAGTAAATGCAAGCAAATGAAAACAACTAGTAAATGGAAAGAAGAAAGAGAAGTAATTACTTGTATTATCTTGTCACCTTCCAATACAACTTGTACACACTCTCTCTCTTTCACTCTAATGGTCTAAGCTAGAACTAGAACTAGAAGAAGAACAACAACAACTACTACAAACAAAATCAAAACTACACAACTTTGTTCTCTGGATTCTCCTCAACTGAAGAACCCAGGAGGGCTTTTATAGCCATCAGGGACTAGGGGGGCCAGGGGACAAACCCTGGCCCAAAACGTGGCGCGCCGCGCGCCCACATGGCCGCGAAAACACTGCATATGCCGCGTTTCCGCGGCATTATTTTTGCGGCGCGCGCAGCGCCGCTTGCTGCGCGCCGCCTGGTTGTCCCCCTGTCTGCTGGATTCTCGGTTTCTGCTTTGGCCGCGAAAACGCGGCAAAATGCCGCGTTTCCGCGGCTTTCCTTGGGCGGCGCGTGCGGCGCCGCCTGCTTTGTGCTGCGTTATTATCCCCCTGTCGGCTAACGCTCCTGGTTTTTGACAGAGTCAGCTCTCTAGGTCGATAGCCATTTTACTAGCCCTTTAATCACCAATTAAATGGTGATTTGGGTTTTCTTCTTCATTTGCCCACCATGGACCTAGGATCAAGCAAGCAAGGTTTTATTAGTAGAATTTTACATGAAATAAATTTGAGAATGTGATGAAAATTATGCAAAATTAGAGACTAATAACAAAACATTATTAAGTTTAGAATGCAAACTCTTATTTTCATTTTCAAGACCTAGACTCTTCTTTTTCAAAATCTTATATTTTTCAATTTTTTTTTCACACACAATAGATAGTTCTTCATTTAAAGCATGGGCATCAACATAATTATCACATGAAGAACTAGAGCAATCATCACTATCTAAGTGTATTTCCGATTGTACCTCAAGGGAGTCATTCCCTTGGACCATGAAGCATTGAGAATCAGATTCTCCACTAGACTCCTCCGGTTGAATTGGCAATTGAGGCTCGGAGGTGGTGGTTGTGGTTGTTAACATGTTCCACACTGTAAATGCAGAATCAAAGTTAGAAACACGTATAAGATAATCTTTAGATAATGTGCTTCTAATAGCCTCAAGGGCTAGTGAATTGGCCCCTATATGATTGCAGTCACCAAGATAACATCTCTTGGTAGCGGCAAGGAAAACATGCAAACCTAAGGTCTTTAGGTACATGGACATCCTATATTTTCATGTGTCAATGTTGGTGACATCGAACATGGGAGGTGAAAAGCAATCCATGGGTACAAACTATATGTGTGCAAGCAAGCAAATGCAAACAAGAGATTAGCAAAAAAAAGGATCTCACTCGTAGGATGTTAAGCCTAAATATCAGGAGTGTAGGCTCTGATACCAATTGAAAAACACCTAGAGGGGGGGTGAATAGGTGTAAGTACTAATCTAGAAACTAAGTGCTCTAAATGCAGAAACTTAAAACAAATATTGCAACACACTTAATACAACATAACAAGTGTAGCCGAATTCCCCTTGAAGGGCTCTGGACTAACTCCTCTTGATTCCCCTTGAATGGGTTGAGGTGCTATGTGAAGCTCTTATTGGTTAAGTATAAGTGAGGCACACAAACAACCAAGCATATAATATGAATAAGCAATATGAATATATGCAAGGCACAAATGCAAGCAATAGAGATGATATGCAATGTACTGATTGAAGATTCTTTACACATATAAAAGAGAGAGAAAGAGAGAGTAAAAGAGACAAGTGGATCAAACGCAAACACAAGGATATGTTTCAAGGTTCGAGCCCCTAGCTCTATATCCCCGCCTTCACCACCGTAAAGGATTTCCAATCCACTATAGGAGTACCAAACTCCTCTCTCAACCTTACAACCTCCAATGAGGAATACAACCACAATTCCACCTCTACTGAAGAAGGATAAGGCCCGTAGCCAATAACCAACTCAATCACCTCTACCGAAGAGGGATACAAACCAATACCACTCCGATCAACCTCTACCAAAGAGGGATTCACAAATACAAGGAGGGTTTTACAACAAGTGATCCCAAAAGATCACAAACTCTATCTTTTTTCACAAAACAAGGATCCTAATAGATTAGGATAGAAGATATAGCTCAAGTGTGGAAAACAAGTGTTTTGATCAAATAAAATCTCTGGGGGAAAATACTAAATCGATATAGAAATGAATAACAAGAAACTAATTTCCAAAAACCTATTTTCTTTGAAAATAACAAAACACTTAAAAACAAATAAGATGAATCTTTTGGCACAAAACTATTTTGAAAACTTGTTTAAAACACTAAGAAAGGCTTAGTAAATTCTGCTCAAAAATCTTGCTCAAAACAATGAAGAGATGGGGTATATATAGCCCCAAAATAAAACTAGCCGTTAGGCTGATCTGTCAGTCTGACAGTCCTTCGGTCGACCGGTCGGTCGACCGCCAACGGTCGAAAATCCGACCGTTGGAGCCCTCGGTCGACCGAAAAATACAGAGAGCACTGCTCTCTAGGACGGTCGACCGACCGGTCGACCGTGTCATGTGCCAGCCAGACGTGCACAAGGCTGTGCACGTCGGTCGACCGGCTACTGGTTCGGTCGACCGTACGGTCGACCGACCTAGCCTGTCAGGCACAGAACAGGGTCAGAAACTGGGTTAAACATATTTTGAAAATACTTTTATCTTTTCTAAAATTACCATAAAAATTGTTTTAACACTTTATATTAAAACACAAACTTGTGATAAAAATTTCAAGACATATATCAACATATCAAATCAATTTTTGTGTCTTGCAAATTTTATCAAAACCAACACTTGTATTTTATCAAACTTGATTTTTCAATAGGAAATCTGATTTTTCCTAAAACTTGTTTAAATACAAAAACATGATATTTTAAAACACATTTAAGCTTATTGTATATGGACATAGGTCCAATACACATGAAACAAGATATATCATAGTTTTTGTCTTTAAATCCATAAAACATGTTTTGTAAAAATACCAAAACATGAAAACACATGAATAGGTAAGTCAAACTAAGTTTGTATAAGAAGTTTAAGCATGCATGTATACAGAACATATCTAATATACATAAGCCAATTAAACTTGTTTTGATCTACTATTCATGAAAACACATATTAAAAAATGAAACGTGTGTGTATAGTGTACTTGAGCATATCAACTATACTAAGCTTTACAATATGGATCTAAAACACATAAACCTAAACTAGGATACCTAAGTCTTCTTGACGACCTCCATCTTCAAGTAGACCCGATCGAAAACACCGTGATCCATGAGCTAGGCAAGGTATGATCTTGATGCTTGGGCCCTGGAATCACTTGTGAAGCTTCCAAAACATCTTGTTGAAGCTATCACCAAACTAATATCTTGCTAATGATCTGAAACTTAAAATCACAAGAATATTAGTAAATATAACTACATGAGTTGATCATCATTAAAACTAGAGTGGAAGGCCTTTGGGCCAACACAAACGCCCAACATCATGGAGGATGAATCTAGTGGAGATCCGAGCCACAATGCTTTATGGTCCAAGGGAATGACTCCCTTGAGGTATACTCGGAAACTCAATTAGATTGTGATGATGCTAGTTCTTCTAGTAATGAGCATGTTGATCCTAATACTCTAAATGAAGAACTTTCTATTGTTTGTAAAAAATTGATAGAGAAATATAATCTTTTGAAAAAGAAGAGTTTTGAACTTAATAAAAAAATAAGGATTTATGTTCAAGACTTGATTTGATTTTGCAAGATAAAGTAGAGATTTCTAATGAAAGGGATTCATTGAAATCTAGACTTGACCTTGCCCTAAAGGAAAATGAGTTTTTGAAAAATAGAAATGATTGTAATGATGTTTTGAAGAATAATAAAGCTTTAACTTCAAAACTTGAATTTGTTGTAAAAGAAAATGAATCCTTGAAAATAAAAATTGATTCTATTTCAAAGGATTTAGAAATTTATTTAAAGAAAAATGATTTTTTGAAAAATAATATTGATACTCATGTTTGCCATGGTAGGATAGTTTCACCTAGTTCACCTATTGCATGCTCCACTATTTCGAACATAGAAAATGATATAACTTGTTAAAGAAGAATATGGATTATTTGGGCTCCACTTTGAGCCATACACGGTTGGAATCTTTGTTTCGAAAGAAACAAGTTCCTATTATGCATGCACACCATACACGGCATACACATGCTCCTCACGGTCACACCCATCACATGTATGCTCATGTGTGCACATGTACATATTGTGGAGTAAAGGCCACCTTGCTAAATTTTGTTTTGATCGTATAAATGATTGTAATTTAGCAAATAAATTTGTTTGGGTTAGAAAAGGTACTAACCCCCATGGACCCAAACGAGTGTGGGTATCAAAAACCACCCCTATTGTATTTGATGTAGGTGTGGGCTCTCGCATGACGTGAGAGTAATGGTGCCTTGAGGTGGATGCGTTCCGAGCTTTATGAGGATTATTTGGATGCGTCACTTTCAAGGAAAGTTTGGTGGGGAGACCACCTTGGTTTGGAGAACTAGGGAGGTGCCTACATCAGTTTTTGAAAGTACACCTAGAGGGGGGTGAATAGGTGTACCGCTAATCTAATGAACTAAATGTGAAAATTAAAACTAATTTGCAGTAACACTTAGTGCAACCAACGAGTGTAGCCGAATTTCCAGTGAAGGGCTCTGGACTAACTCCTCTTGATTCCTCTGAATAAGAGTTGAGGCGCTATATGAAGCTCTCGTGGTTAGGCACAAGTGAGGCACATACAAATAATCCAAGCATATAGGAATAAGCAATATGAATCAATGCAAGGCACAACACAAGCATATAAGATATGATAATATGAATGATGCAATACACAAAAGAGAGAGAGGGGGGAAAGTCAATTGATCAAATGCAAACAACAAGATGTGTTCCGAGGTTCGAGCACCGAGCTTTACGTCCCCGCCTTCATTGAGAAGGATTTTGAATCCACTAGCTTATCCACACAGGACTCCCACACAGGGAACCTCCACCGAGGATTTGGGGGCAATATAATAACTAGGAGTACACAACTCCTCTCTTTACAACCACAACCTCTCACTAGAGGCAAAGCACCAAGCCAACAAAATAATCACCTCACAACTTGAGGGATAAGCACAAAGCTAAACAAGATCACCTCACAACTTGAGGATTACAACCCAATTGCACAACCTCCTCAACACTATGAGGGAAAGGCACAAAGCCAAGCAATGATTAGGGTTTACAACTTGGTGATTAAAAGACCACAAACATATATCTTTTTCTCACAAACACAAAGACCCTATAGATAGGATAGAATGAAGCTCAAGTGTGAGAAAAACCAAAGGAATGGAAAACAAATACTCAAAGAAATCCTTGGGAAAAACTAGAAATCAAGATGAAGAAGTTGAATCAAAAACACTTTTCCTAAAAATACTTTTCTTTGATTTTCTAAACCCTAGAAAAACACCAAATAGATTGTAAACTTTAGAGCCCAAAACTTCTTTTTGATTGCTATAAAAACACTAGAGAATAGAAAAATATTAGCTCAAAAATTCTTAAAGAAAACTGGCCACAAATGGGATTTATATAACCCTTAAACAAAAACTAGCCGTTGGCAGCAAATAAGGCCAGTTTTGACCTTCCGGTCGACCGGAATAAGGCCAGTTTTGACCTTCTGGTCGACCGACCGGTCGACCGGCCAACGGTCGAATTCTAACCATTGCTAACTACCGGTCGACCGCCCGGTCGACCGGGCCCTGAACCAGAGAGCAACGGCTCTCTGGCCGATCGACCGCCCGGTCGACCAGAGTAACCCGAGAGTGGGTTGCTTTCAGTCGGTCGACCGGCTTAATGGGCAGGCCAGCGTGCACGTTCTTGTGCACGTCGGTCGACCGGTCAGGTCGACCGCCAGAGCCTGGCAGGCTACATTATGGGACAAAAAACTTAGGTTTTTATATTTATAAAAAATCCCATAAAACTTTTAAAAATTCACAAAAATAGTTTTATCATAATACATTGATATACAAACTTGTATTAAAAATTTTAACACAAATTTCAAGTATTCTGAACCATTTTTATGTTATGAAAAAATTACCGAAAATCAAAACCCGTATTTTTCAAAACTAGGACTTTTCAAATGAAAAATTGTTTTGTCCAAAACTTATCCAAATACAAAAACATGATACTTAAAAACTTTGAAACATGTTGCATATGGACATAAGTCCAATATACATGAAACATATATATATCCATGTTTTTGACTTTAATTCCAAAAATACATCTTTGCTAAACACAAAACCTAAACACATGAATAGGTATGTCCAACTAAGTTTATTTAAGACATGAAGCATATATGTATATAGAACATATCTAGTATACATTTAAACAAAGCAAACTTGTTTTGATATACTATCTATTCATGAAAACCAATATCGGTTAAACCAAAAACTGAAAACTGAATCCAAAACATGAAATGTGTGTGTGTTGTGAACTTGAGCATATCACACTATCTAGTCTTTACAAATGAATCTAAACACAAAACTAAACTAGGTACCAAAGTCTTCTTGATGAACTCCGTCTTCAAGCCGACTTGATCCAAACCCGTGATCCATCGAGCTTGACTCCAACGAGTACTGTATATGATCTTGATGCTCGGGCTCTTGAATCACCATGTGAAAGGCTTCAAAACTCCTTATTGAAGCTAATCACCAACTAATATCTTGATAAAGAATCTGAAACTAAACATCACAAGATTATTAGTAAACATAACTACATAAGTTAATCATCATCAAAACTAGAGTGGAAGGCCTCTGGGCCAACAGTTTTGGTATCGATCTCTAACTCCCGTTTATTGTTTACATGCTTTTCATATTGTTGATTTTTTAGCATGTCATGTTTTATTATTCATTATGCCTATACCATGTTTATTAGATTAGTGATATACATATTTAGTTATTTGAGAAACTCATGTTTAATATGGTTCTATATCTATGTGTTTTCACTTTTTTAAAAGAAAAAAACTAATATGTATGTCCTAGATCTAATGCACATGCATATACATAATGATCATATGTTTTTAATTTTTGTTTTGATGCTTCATGTTTTGATGTTTATAGATTATTATGTCAAATGTCATGATTATTAGATCATTGACATACATGTATAGCTTTTGAGATCACCCTTGTTTATAAGAACCCATATGTTGTGTTCTCACCATTGTTTAGCTATTATGCATATCATAGTTCTAATAGCATGTGGATTTACATAATGATCGCTTTTATGATTATCATGGTGATTTATGTCTCGTTTCATTCTTCAAGTTTTGAATATATATTTAAATGTTAGTTTTCATTAAGATTAGGATATATACTTGTACATATAGTGGGCCACAAATAAATCTTTATATGTTTGTGCTTGAACACTTATTTGTACCCATTAGATGTGCTAGTATAGTCTAGTTTTGATGATTCATGCATTTTAACTTGTATTCTCCATTTTGGACATGTTTTATGATTATGTGTTTTCACTTCATGTATATGTTTATTTTGCCAAACCTTAAGTTATACATGTATACCCCTTGAGTCATTTGCTTTTCATGTAAATCTTTATTATGGATTCAATTGTGTTTAGGGATATGTATGTATACTTCTTGTTTTGTCAAAACATATATATGCCTTGAAGATTAAATCGTTTTAATGATTTTCATGTTTTAAGGAATTTTGAGCTTATTGCCTAGTTTTCATGATCATGTTCTTCACATTTTATTAGAACACTCACCTTTCTTGTTTTCTCATGCTTGTTTTCATGAGTCATATTCATTCTTCATTGACTTTGAGTGTTGGCTATCATGTGAATTTCATGTTTCATGAAAAATATTTTTATTTTATTCCTTACTTGAAGGATTTCGTACTAGTTTATAAGTTTTTCTATCTAACTAGTTGCGGGATTCTTCGTTATGGTAGATTTTTCAAACATACACTACTTTTCAAACCTATTTTTGAAAACCCCTACCTTCCACGGGCGGTTGGTTGGGAGACCATGCCTTGTATGTTAATATTGAAAATCATTTTAAACATGTGCAAGAAATGAGTGGTAGGTAATATGAGATATACGCTTGATATTATTGTTGTTTCAATTGGTATCATTGGATGTTTTCAATTGGTATCGATATTGACATTTTTGTATACTCATATTTTTTTGTATGTATGCTTTCAATTAGTATCATCTATTTTGACTGGTACTCATTTTTTCATACACCTATACATGTTTTATTTGTGCTTACTATATCCCTATATTTTTTAGCACAAATGCTGTATATGCTAAGCTTGATTCCTAAATGACTATCTTATTTCAATTGATTAGCTTTCAATTGGTATCCTAATACAAGCTTATGCATCGTTTTATTTAGTATTTCATAAACGGAGAGAAAATTCATAGTTTTATCTTTCAATTGGTATTTTGTTTACCGTTGATTTCTACTCCCATACTTTATGATGAAAAATGATTGGAAAATGAATATTGATTTTGATTTGGTATCATATGTTCAAAATGAAATATACTTTCAATTGGTATCAAGATGCTTATTTGTTTACTTTCAATTAATATATGTTCACTTTCAATTGGTATCAAATTATAATACATTGACATATTTTTTAATTGGTATCTTAATTGATTGTCACCCCTTATTGATATCATTTTTTTGTTTTAGACAAAAGGGGGAGAACATATTTTATTTGTTTTCGGCCCCTTTGTTGATGATTGACAAAAAGGGGGAGAAGTATTTGAGTTTATACGCATGTTTTGTATGCATGTTTTGTTTATCTAGAAACATTATTTATTTCTTATTAGTTTGTTGTTTATTGGTATCAAGAGTATTTTTTTTTGTATCAATAGCACTGCTTAATTTCACTTAATTTATTTTTTTGGTATCAAGAGCTCTAATAAAGTTTTACCGTTTAATTGGTATCAAGAACATGTTTTATACATTTCATTATTTTATGCATGTCTATGGATTTTCATGTTTAATATTCATCACATATTTATTTGTTTATTGTGATGCATGAGTTAAGGGAGAGCTTCTTTGAAGCTTAACTTTAATCCATGCATATATAACTCCATGAGTTTTGTCATCATCAAAAAGGGGGAGATTGTTGGCCCAGAGGCCTTCCAATCTAGTTTTGATGATGATTAACTCATGTAGTTATGTTTACTAATATTCTTGTGACGTTTAGTTTCAGATCTTTTATCAAGATATTAGTTGGTGATTAGCTTCAACAAAGGAGTTTAGAAGCCTTTCACATGGTGATTCAAGAGCCCAAGTATAAAGATCATATATAGCACTCGTTGGAGTCAAGCTCGATGGATCAAGGTTTGGATCGAGTCGCCTTGAAGACGGAGTTCGTCAAGAAGACTTCGGTACCTTTAGTTTAGTTGTGTTTAGATCCATTTGTAAAGACTACATGGTATGATATGCTCAAGTTCACAACACACACAAGTTTCATGTTTTGAATTTGGTTTTTCAGTTTTTGGTTTAACCGATATTGGTTTTCATAAATAGATAGCATCAATACAAGTTTACATGGTTTTATGTATATTAGATGTGTTCTATATACATGCATGCTTCAACTATTTAGACAAACTTATTTTGATATGCCTATTCATGAGGTTTGGTGTTTTGGTATTTTTAACAAAACATATTTTGGAATTAAAGTCAAAAACAATGATATATATATATATATATGTTTCATGTATATTGGACGTATGTCCATATGCATCATGCTTCAAAGTGTTTAAGTATCATGTTTTTGTATTTGGATAAGTTTTGGACAAAACATATTTTCATTTGAAAAATCCAAGTTTGGAAAAATACAGTTTTTGATTTTCGGTAATTTTTCCATAACACAAAAATGGTTCAAAATGTTTGATATTTGTGTTGAAATTTTTAACAGATGTTTGTATATCATATATAATGTTAGAAACTATTTTTTTGAAATTTTAGAAGTTTTATGAGATTTTTTTAGAAATAAAAATATCAAGTTTTTCTGACCTAGAATGCCTTCTGCCAGGCTCTGGCAGTCGACCGGGCCGGTCGACTGAGCCGGTCGACCGGACCCAGAGTTGGTCGACTGGGTCGATCGATCGACGTGCGCAAACTTGTGCACGTTAGCCAGGTACTTGAACCGATCGACTGCGCAGTCGACCGACTGCAAGTCTCCCACTCTCGAGTGGGGGCAGTTGACCGGACGGTCGACCGTAAGTAAGGCACAGTCAAAGGGACGGTCGACCAGCCAGAGAGCATTTGCTCTCTGAATTTGGGCGGTCGACCGGGCGGTCGACTGGAGGACTCCAACGGTCAATTTTTTGACCGTTGGCGGTCGACCGCTAGCCGCCAGAGCTGCTAGATCAGCTCAACGGATAGTTTTAGATTGGGGCTTTAAATACCCCATCTCTTTAGGGTTCTTGCCAAGTTTTTGGAAGAGGAAAATTTCCTACTTCCTAAGAGTTTTTCAGCAAAGAGTTTTTGGTTTCAAATTGATAATTTCTATTTGTTTTAAAGTGTTTTATTTATTTCAAGAAAATTGATTTTTGGGAATAAGGTTTTTGGTCTAAAATTCTATATCTATTTTGTATTTTCCCAAGAGATTTTCTTTAATCAAAACACTTTGTTTTTCACACTTGAGCTATATCTTGCTATCCTATTCTATAGGATCTTTTATTTGTGGGAAAAGGATTTGTTTGTGGTCTTTGTAACCACCAAGTTGTAAACCCTTTCTTTGTGGATATCCCTCTTTGATAGAGGTTGATTTGGGTTGTGGTTTGCTCCCTCTTTGGTAGAGGTTGAGATTGTGGTTACTCCCTCTTGTGTGAGGTGGAGTTGGTTGTATTGGTTGGATTGGTAGAGTTTGGTACTTCGATCTTCGGTAGACCATTTGTATTGCCTCGGTGGAGGTTGTATTGGTTGAGAGAGGAGTTCGGTACTCCTAGTGGATTGAAAATCCTTCTCAGTGAAGGCGGGGACGTAGAGCTTGGTGCTCGATCCTCAAAACACATCTTGTTGTTTGCGTCTGATCAATTGACTCTCAACTCTCTCTCTCTCTATTTATTTGTGCCTTGCATCTATTCATTTTGCTCATCATATATTATATGCTTGGATTGTTTGTGTGTGCCTCACTTGTGCCTAACCACGAGAGCTTCATATAGCGCCTCAACTCTTATTCAGAGGAATCAAGAGGAGTTAGTCCAGAGCCCTTCACAAGGAATTTGGCTACACTCGTTGGTTGCATGAAGTGTTGTTGCAATTAGTTTTTTATTTCCGCATTTAGTTCATTAGATTAGCGGTACACCTATTCACCCCCCCTCTCGGTGTACTTTCAATCGTGTCACCTGCGAAAATGGTGTAATAATTTTCTTTGTTTTTTATTTTGTTTAGCTCAGGATGTGCAAAAGATAAGTGTGGGGTATGACTAGTTCCTAAAATTGCATATTTCATAACACATCTCCACATTTATTGAATATTAAATTCTTTTAATAATACCTCTCTTGTATGTTTCTAGGTCCATGGCATGAAATAAAGAAGAAGACCCAAAATTACCATTTAATTGGTGATTAAAATCCTACAAAGATAGTTATTGACTTTGAGGGTGATTTCATCAAAATCGAGGGCCCAAATTCAGAAACTAGGACATGCAGTGGACAAGGGAACAAGCCGGCCTGCTGTGCGCTGCCATGAAAATGCGGCTTTTGCCATATTTCTGTGGCTGCACTGGCGCCGTTGTGCCAGTATTTCAGGCCAGGGTTTGTCCCCCTGGCCCCCGTTCTCCTGGTGCCTATAAATACCCCTCATGGTGTTTTACAAGGGAGATATCTAGAGAGTTAGCGTAGTTTTCTTTTTCATATTATAATTTAGGGTAGTTTAGGTTAGTTATTCTTCTTCCTCCTTTTTATTTTTCATTTCTTGTAGATCTTGTAATAGGAGAGAGAGTGATACATGATTGGAAAGCAAGAATACTTGTAATAGACGGTGACAATCTTTGAAAGGTTCTCTCTTTACTTCTCTTTATTTTCTACTTTCAACTCCTTTTACATGTTTAGCTAATTTTTGCTCATGGCAACTAACTACTAACCACTAACTTGCTAACTTCTTATTTGATAATCCGCATGAATCTAATAGCCTCTACTTAGCCTTGCTCTTGCAAGAACCATTGATGGCTCATGATGATGGATTCTAACACTTTAACATCCTAACTCTCTAACAAGCTAACATTACTTTATTCCATACTTATTCTTGTTTAGTTTTGATAGTTTAAGTGTACCTTGCACTTGTTTTGTTGAGTTCGGACGTGAAAGTTAACATATGGGTTATGCTTTGAAACGCTCTTGAACCAAGACCTAGTGATGGCCAAGGATACATGTGATGCAACTATCACTAAAAGGTTAGCATGGATAGTGGAGCCATTGGTAGTTAGTAGTCATGAGTTTTCTTTGTATTTTTACTTTGTTTTAGAAATTTAACAAAAATCACAAATACATTCTATGTTGTGCTTCCCCCTTCTTCATTTTGCACCATACTCTTCTATTTTCATTCTTTTTTTTCTTTTCTTTTGATTCTTTAAAGCTTATAAGAAACTTTAACACATACGTGAACTTACCGGTAAATCTTCTATCGCTTCCCGTCCCTGTGGATTCAACACATTTAGCCTCTATGCTATAACGAAAGTATCGAGGAAGCAAAAGCATACACACTTTAATTCTTTATTTCAAAATGACACTTTTCGTGCATGGTTTCCCTCGATCAGTCCCCATATAGAGTTGTATTCGGAAAAGCCTACCATCTGCCAGTTGAATTAGAATACCGAACCCAAAAGTTTGATCGACTGACTGGTCGACCGACTGGCTCAAGCCCACTCTCAAGCTTGGCTCGGTCGCTCGAGCGGTTGACCGACAGAGAGTTGTACCTCTCTGGGTTTGGGTACGGTCGACTGGGCAGTCGATCGGAAACCCAAACGGTCATAAAATTGACTATTGATGGTCGATCGGGCTGCCGATCGATAGGAAAATCTGGCCCCAACTAACAGCCTCTATAAATGGGTCAATTGGGCAAGTTTTTGTTAAGATTTTTACGAATGTTTTGAAGATCTCTTCAACAGAGTTACTCAAAAAGTTTTAGAGCTTTACTTTCATATCAAAAGAGAGTTTTTCAAAAGTGATTCTCTTGAGTTTTCAAAAGGCTTTTTCTTAAGTTTTTCACTTCCATATCTATCTAGTTTTTCTCACACAAGCTTGAGCTATCTATTACTATATCAATCATCTAAGATCCTGGTTGTGAGAGTATTTATTGGTGATTAAGAGAGGTGATCACTAAATTTTATTAGGAGAAGTTGTAGAGGTTACGACCTAGGTGAGATTGCGGGCTCAAGTGTGTTATTCTTGCGGGAACAAGTAAGGGACTTGTGAGTCTAAGAGTTCTTAAGGGAGCTCGTTGTAGGTCTTGTGGTACCAAGTAATCTTGCTGGGATCATTTTAATGAAAATCCTTCATTGTGGTGAAGGCGGGGACGTAGAGCAAGTGGCTCAAACCTTGAAATAATTCTCTCGTATTTTCGATTGCTTATCTCTTTCTCAACTAACTTGTGTTTGTATCTTGCATACTCATAATTATCTATATCTCTATATACTTGATATTACTTGTGCTCAATAGATATACTTGCTTAGGTTGTTCGATTTCTTGCATTATTATTATTTTTTATTCTTTATATGCTTGAAATTGTATTTGTGCTCACACCAGTATTTAATCAAGAGAGTTATAGTAGCACCTCAACTCTTAGACTAGAGGATTCTTGAGGAGAAGTTTAGAACCCTTCACCAGGAATTCGGCTTCATTCTTTGGTTATATGTTGTGTGATAGTTTTAGTTTGCATAATAAATTTTAATTAAGCATTATTTGGCATTTGATTAGCACATCATCTATTTACCCTCCTCTAGGTGAACTACACACTCTTTTGATTTCCTTCCCAAGACTCTGACAATCGAAAGAGCAGAGGGCATCTGTAGTAGTCAGATTTTGACTCTCATCAAGATCGTAACGCGTGTCCCATCATATCAGTAGTGCCTCAAGTGAATAACAAACTCGACATATAAGTTGGCCCATTGAGGGTCCAAGGAGAAATTCTCGGGCCTTGCCTCGAGCCTACACTCGACTCTCTGACACCTGTAACTGTCAAGCCCCTCTCTAACACCTGCAACTGTCAGGTTCCTCTCTCATATCTACAACTATTAGGTTCCTCTATGACATCTACAACTGTCAGGTCTCTCTCTAACACTAGCAACTATCAGTTCCCACTCTGACATTCGCAACTTCTAGGTCTCTCTTTGACTACATCTATCCAAGATCATTTACCGGATATTCAACTCTGGTTGAACCATTCCACTAGTCGGGGACCCCGACCCCCACGCAAAGGCCCCCCGCAAAAACTCCCACCTCCACACTGGATACAACTCAAGGGAGGATTCTTTGATTCATTGAGTTAGTTACACTGTCAGATTATCCCCACATTTTAAATATTTCAACATTCCTATTTCAGTGGGGACAATTATGGATAATGGCGAATATCTCTATGTGACAATCCCAGCAATCAAGCGTTGTAATTTGATCAGTTATGAGAAAATCACAATGTGCGAATCATACAGTTATGGAGATCTGAAATATCTGCACCAATCAATTACGACACGCAAGGTATTTATACATAGGGATTTTCCATAAAGAAAGAGATTGAACCCTAGAGATTGTAATCGCAGTACAACACTACAGAATTCATTGTAACTTCTTGAAAATAGTGAATTCTCCCCCTCTTCCTCATGGATTTTCCAAATTTAGGTTTTCACGTAAAAATCTTTTGTCTCCGCCTATTTATTGTATTGAAATCTTTAATTATCATATGATAATCAAGATACATCTCTCTTATGGTGTGAGACTGACCATCTGATCAATCATGTCAGAAAATCTCCACCACAGTATTGGTGTCAGAATCGGCCACTAACAAGGTTCATTTTGTTAACTTGGCAAATGATTTCACTTGGATGCTAATAAGGTTCGTCCACTGTGCAACTCTTAAGTATTATTACTTTATTTATCAGTAGCCTACATATTTATTAATTTCACTTCTCCTGTGCCAAGAACTGACATTGGGATTCAATGAATTTGACCCTGTTTATCCATAATTAATGCACAAGATGAACTAATTGCAATAAATTCATTATAGACAGATTCACAACATTTGACTCTAAATATAGGCAAAACAACGTACTACATTTTTGGCTAGAATCCTGCCAGAATTGTCAGAATTTTAGTTTGTATTGAACAAGCTTGATTGTGTAAGTTAATCTCATATTGACTATTTCTTTCTTTTTGCAGTATCAGTTGCTAGAAGTCCAACTATCATTACTCCTCTCTCATGTGCCTCCAAATTTGGTTACTGTAACACACCAACTTGAACTACTGCCCTCAGGATTCATTGAGGTTGACCCTAATTTGTCCATGAGACTTGCATAATAGGAATGACTGTGAGCTAACTCTGTCATAACACTCTAGGGCTTTGTTTGGTGTGTAAGGTCAGGGTAGTTAGAGTTAAAGGTTATAGAGAGAAGAGTTGGGGAGAGTTAGAGAGAGGACAAAGTTAACTCCTACACCAATTCAAAATTGGTGTAGGAGTTGAGCACTTGCCCCTAAAAGTAGAGAGTAAAGGGCATTTTATTTTTTAAAAAAAAAATCTCAAATTTCTTCTTGATAAAACCCTTCATAATTATCTTCCAACTCTACCCAATTTGGATTTTTTTGATAAGTCAACAAGGACTAGAAGTCTTGCTTTGCAGTGTTAGCAATGTGAACTCTTCTGACAATACGCTAACACAAACAGACGAATGACTCGTCAAGATTCTCTCTCAAATGCCTATAAATACGATGAAGTAGCATACTTCATTTGCTCAATCCTCTCCACCACAATGGCGAACTTCAAACTGATGATTTCTTCCTTCCTCCTGGTATTTTTCCTCTCTTCTTCCAATCTTTTTCTAGTCACGTCCAAGGGATCCCAAACGAATGAGGCTGCTCATGGGATCCAAACCTACATA
Source organism: Agave tequilana (assembly GCA_038442645.1). Lineage (NCBI taxonomy): Eukaryota > Viridiplantae > Streptophyta > Magnoliopsida > Asparagales > Asparagaceae > Agave > Agave tequilana. The sequence goes on from JAVJIF010030868.1 coordinate 211,969, forward strand.
ATCCAGCTCATTCTTCCCCCAAACACCTCCTTTGACCGTCGCGAGGATATTGAAAGTTGGTATAGATCTTTCTTGCCAAACCCCACTAACGCTTCAAGACTCTCGCGGATGGTCTATCAATACAGTGATGCAATCGTTGGCTTCGCTGCAAGGCTGACAGAAGATGAAGTCAAGGAGATGCATAAGAAAGAGGGCTTCTTAAAAGCTTATCCTGATCGCACGCTGTCTCTTTTAACAACCCATACCCCTGCTTTTCTCGGGCTGGAAGGGGCAAATGGTTTCTGGAATGGCTCCAATTTTGGCAATGGGGTCATCATCGGAATGCTCGATACTGGCATAGTACAAGATCATCCCTCCTTCAATGACCAAGGAATGTCTCCCCCGCCATCCAAGTGGAAGGGGCCTTGCACGTTCAAGAAGCCGGGTTGCAACAACAAGGTCATCGGAGGAAGGTCATTCGATCTTAGGGGAGATGATGCTCCTATTGATGTGGAGGGGCACGGAACCCACACTGCAAGCACAGCTGCAGGAAATTTTGTTAAAAATGCCTCTGTGTTGGGCAACGGTAATGGCACGGCAGTTGGCATGGCACCTCGTGCTCACCTAGCAATCTACAAAGTGTGTGGCTCTAGAGGGTGTGTTACATCTGACATTCTGGCTGGTATTGATGCAGCCATCAAGGATGGCGTTGACATCCTCTCGCTCTCACTTGGAGGTGACATTCATCAATATAATGATGATATAATTGCTATTGGTGCTTTCTCTGCGACGGAGAAGGGGATCTTTGTCAGTTGTTCTGCTGGCAATAGCGGCCCATATTCTAGAAGCCTTAATAACGAGGCCCCATGGATACTTACAGTTGGTGCGAGCACGATGGACAGAAGCATAAAGGTCACGGTCAAGCTTGGAGATGGCCAAGAGCTAAATGGTGAATCGCTATTCCAACCTGACAACTTCACATCTAGCATGCTGCCTTTGGTACGCCCTGATCCTATGTTAAGCAGTCTCGATCAGCCGAATTGTAACCCGAGATCCTTGCGCAATGTCGAAGGCAAAATTGTGGTGTGCCAGAGGTCTACGAGCACCCCAAGAGTTGAAATTGGTTCCATGGTGAAGAGAGCCGGTGGCGCGGCCATGATACTTGTAAATGAAGAGAGTGATGGATATACCACCCTAGCTGATGCTCATGTCCTGCCAGCATCCCATATTAGCTACGATGATGGAGTCAGAATTATGTCCTATTTCAACTCATCTGCTGGTAATCCAACTGCATCACTCATATTAAAGGGAACCATAATTGGCAAAGATTCAGCTCCCGCAATCGCATCTTTCTCATCTCGAGGGCCTAGCATAGCTAGTCCTCACATTATGAAGCCAGACATCATCGGCCCAGGGGTAAATGTCCTTGCAGGATGGCCTTTTCCAGTCGGATCATCTCAGAAAGGGGAAAATGGTCATACTTTCAATATCAAGTCAGGGACATCCATGTCCACGCCGCATTTGAGTGGAATCGCAGCACTTGTCAAGAGCGTGCATCCAGATTGGTCACCAGCCGCAATCAAATCAGCGATAATGACGACATCTGATGTTACATGTCATGATGGAAAGCTGATAGCAAATGAGCAACGCAAACCAGCCAGCTATTTCATGATGGGGGCTGGCCATGTAAACCCTGAAAAAGCAACCGATCCTGGGCTTGTGTATGACCTGAGTGTTGAAGAATACATCGGTTTCCTCTGTGGGCTTGGATACACCGATCATGAGGTGTCAGTTGTCGCCCGCCGTTTGATAACCTGTGCCAACATTAAGAAAATCAACGAATCAGAATTGAACTATCCATCCATTACCGTGAGTATGGAGTCTGGTGAGACTACAGTTAGCCGGACTGTGACTCACGTATCGGAGACAAGTGAAAAGTACTCGATCAAGGTGGACATGCCAGAAGGCATCGAGGTACGTGTAGTTCCAGAGACACTAGAGTTTTCAAAGATGAACGAGAAGAAGACCTTTGTGGTCACCTTAAAGCGGAGCCGTGAGGGGAAGGGTGGTGCAGAAGGGAAATTACAGTGGGTTTCAAATAAACATGTCGTGAGGAGTCCAGTTGTAGTCACAGAGTAAATGCAAATTCATTGTGGTCTCTCTGATGCAGAAAAAAAAGAGGGCAGTAAAAGCACAATGGATGTCATTGAGAAAGTACATCATGTAATCTTTTACTGAATAACATGTAAAGCTTTGTTTGGTTCAAGTCAGCAGGGTTTAACTTTAATAGGCATATATGCAAGAATATATAAGTTACCTCTTGAAGAATCTAATCTATATCAAAAAATATAATTCTCAACAGTGTTTTCCAAGAAATGTAGCTCTCACAGAGTTATATCATCTACCAATCCAACTACTAATAGCCAGTGTTTTCCTAGCTTTTAATGAACACAGTAAACTTTATTACATACAATAAAATCAAGATGCATAAATGACATAGAGATCTACATTAAAATTCTGAATTTATTACATATTAAAAAATTATGATTTTATTACATTAAAGATGCAATTAATAAAACTTTCTCGCTTAGGGCAGCAGCGTTTTCATTTCAGGTTCGCTACTACGCCTAGGATTCGGTTCATGTGTATGAGCCACATATACATACAATAAAGGCCTAATCTCGCATTGACATGTGGATTAAAACGCATATAATCTCTTATAATATGTGTGTGAGGCCCACACACATAACATATTATAAGATGATCAATACACGTGTCAATGTGTGATTGGCTCTACGGCTACTACTTCTCTAAGGGTCATTTGCATGAACTATAAATAGAAGTACATTAACTCTAAATACAGTAAACAACAACTCAATTATTTGTTTAATATAGTTGGAACTACATATAGTTTTAATTGCAGCACTTAGTTACATTTAAGAATTTTTTATTGTGGTTGGAACTATGGTCAAATTGTTTGTAGTTCCAACTAGAAACAATTGGGATATATAAAACAAAAAAAATTAAGGGTTCCATATCGACACTCGAAAGCTTTGATAAATTTCGTATCCCCCTTGAATCTTAAAATTTCCATATCGATCCCTCAAATTTTTAAGTTTGGACAAAAAAAACCTCCATTATTTGTTGTCTATTTTCTAATGGTGGCCTAATGAAAATATATTTCTCCTCCCAACTTATTCAGAATGGGGGTAGGTATTCATTCTTCCATCAACTGTGATCTCATCTCCAATCTCATTCTATCTCTTTCTTTCACTCTCTCTTACTACCTCACTCACCCTCATTATTGTTGCCGGCCGGAGATGGGGGGAGTCGGGTGGAGTTGGGTTGGGGTGGAGAGAGAGTGGGTTTGTTGAGAGAGAAATATAGGAAAGAGATGAGGTTATAATTATAAGTTCATATTTTATTTGACGATGTATAAAAAAAAAAAAACTAACGGAGGGGGTTTTTTGTCCCAACGTAAAAGATTTGAAAGGTCGATATGGAAACATGAAGATTTTGCGAGTGAATACGGAATTAGCAAATATTTCGGGTGTCGTTATGAAAAAAACCCAAAAATTAAAGAGGATGCAACATCAATTTTGTTTATAATTTTTAAGCAATAAAACTTCAACATGAATTAAACCAAAGAATTGTTCTTTTTTCTTGTTAATTGAAACTGCATTTGTAGGTTACCAAACCAAACACATAACAAACCAACTATAAAAGCTACATATAATTAAATCTACATTAACCAACTACATTAAACAAAACAACCCCGTCATAGTCATTTGCTTTTAGACAACAGATAATAATGCAAAAGTATTTTTCCAACTTATAAAGGTAATTGTACCTGTCACAAGGTTCACAAAATGCCAAGATAAGCCAAGATTACCAAACCTGGTGGATTTTAGCTCGATATCCAGAAGCACCAAAGCAACTCTAAGAATGTACATAAGCTAAACACACTAGGTTAGGTTAATTTAACCAAATACATTGCTCACTATGGTGGATAAAAATTGGCCTACCGTGGATTATGAAATCACCTAGAAGGGAATGAATAAGTGATGGCTAAAAACAATGCGGAATTAAAAAACTAAAGTTAACTAGCAAGCCAACATTAATAAGATCAATTCAACAATCCCACACAAGTTTAGTAATATAGCACAAGAGAAGCTAACTAGCAAGCCAACATTAATAAGATCAATTCAACAATCCTACACAAGTTTAGTAATATAGCACAAGAGATATCAAGCATGTAAAGATGAACACAATAATAACATACAATATATAAAAGAATGAGTAGAGTTGAGAGATGGAGAGAACGCAATCGCAAACACGAGGATATATTTCAAAATTTGAGCTACTTGCTCTACGTCCCCACCTTCGCCATAATTAAAGATTTTCACTATGATCGATCCCGCAAGATCACCAACTCATACAAGTACCTGCAAGAACTCTCGGACCCACATGTCCCTCACTCGGTGCCACAACACCTACAATCTGAGCTCGCTAGCTCACTCGAGGCCGCAACCTCTACAGTTTCTTAAATACAAGAAAAAGTGATCTCTCCTAAATCACAAAGGCTCACAAGCAATCCCCATAACCAAGTTTGAGGAAGTGGAGCTCGAGATTGTGAGTGTGAGAAAAACTTGAAGATATTAGATTGAAAGCTCTAAGCTTGAAACAAAGGATTTGGAATTTGGCTCAAATTTGATTCTATTGAAAATCTTTTGTAAATCAATTGAAAATATTGATATAAAGTCTTAAATAAAGTTCCTAGGGTTTTCTTATAGTACCCTTATTTACAAAGGATCAAAATAGCCATTAGAAAACCAAAGTAGCCATTGTTGATTAATCCAGAAAAGGCAGAATTAAAATATAAGCCGTTTGGAGTAAATCCCAGGCTAATCAAGCCTGTCGGTTGACCGAACCAGCAGTAATATTTCTGAACGTTGGGGATACCGATCGACCGGCGGTTGATAGAGAAGTCCAAACGGAGAGCACAACCCTCAAGGTCGACCGATCCATCAGTCGATGCACAAACAGAAAGCAAACCTCTACATGGGTTCGACTGATGCGCACAAGCTACACATGTGGATGTTAGTACATATCCGATCAATCGATCAGTCGACTGTCAGACCACTCAACTCAACTTGTCGATCGACTGGTGATAGGTAGTAAAAAGTGCATATTTATTACTACATTTACTATCATATTTCCCTATTTATTCTTATAATTATGCACTATTACTAATGTTTTATTATTTAATGTGTGCAGGCCTTGAGTAATTATTTAAATAAAAGAATAAAGCCTAAATGAAGCCCAAAAGTCCCAAAAAGCCCATGTGCAAGCCCAAGTGCAAAAGTTGCAATTACCAAGTGCTAAAGTTACAATTACCAAGTGCAAAATTTGCAATTACTAAAAGAAGAGGAAAGGGATAGACTTCTACTCAATCCTAATTACTTGTAGGACAAGGCTATAGATAAGGGGAGAAGAGTGCAAGGATTACAAAATCGTTTTAAAAGATTTGGAAGATTTGAATTTAGGGTAACTTACTTCCCAAGTTATCCCGAATTTTCAAAATAAAGAGTCGGTAGGCCAGATCTAAAAGGATATACCCAGATGGATGGACCAGAGGAGGCCACACGCGAAAGCGCGTGGCCATATGCCATAGAATGGCAGCGGAAACGCGGCCATAGCCGCGTTTTCGCGGCAATACAGATGAATCTGGCGATCAGTTTTCGTGGAGGAGTCGTACCGGGACTCTACTTCTTCCATCTCCTATAAATACCCCTACAGAGCAACAAAGAAGGGCGTGGAGTCGAGAACAGAAATGAGCTTAGGGTTTTTCTTTAGATTCTCTCTAATTTGTAGATTGTAACTTAGGTTTGTTTTAGTTTTCTTTTATGTAATTTTATTTTTTTTTATGTAACTGAGAGGAGAGACGAGTTTCATAGAGGAAGGAGATCAAGCTTGTACTGAGGTGACATCGGTGTAAATCTTTTCTTCCATTGTTATAAGAATCAAATTGAAGTTCTGTTTCTTCTTTATTCTTGTTTTGTTTTTGTTTCCCTCTTTTGTGTTTGTTGATCCAAGTAAAACCAATAACCTCGAAGTTTCCTTCTCCTTGCAAGTGTCGTTGATGGTTTATGAAGATGAACATCCATTTCCATGGTAGTATAGCTCGCCCTTTTATTTCATAGTGTAAATCAGGAATGGAGAAGGTCTTATATTCCATGCTACGCTCGCCTTCAAAGAAAGGTACATCGTTGATACGGTTCAAAGGTAAGCAGACGCCGAAGAGGTAAGTATGTTTTTAGTTTTTAGTTTTCTTTCTTTTATTTCTTTAATTTAGATTACCAACACTACAATATTCCCAATCTCTTTCACTCTTTTTCATTGTAAATATCATTGTAAATATCATTGTAACCTAAAAGAGAACTTACTTCACAAGCTTTCATCGCTAGTCCCTCCCTGTGGATCGCGACCCGCATAGCCACTTGCTATAGCGGTAGAATTGAGCACCCTACACTATTGTTTTAAAAGTTTTAAATTTCTGTATTTTTTGTGTAGGTAAAATCTCAATCAAATTTTGGCGCCGTTGCCAGGGAGGGACGGTAAGTTATTCTCTAAAAAAAAATAATTATTAATTTATTTATTCTTTTTGTTTGCAGGATCAGAGAATAAGAAAACTAACAGCAGAAAAGGACATATAGCAACTTTGTGCCTCTGCCCTCGAAGGCAGAGCAGCAGAGCCTACTACAGAGCCGCGTTTTCGCGACAATAGCCGCGTTTTCGCGGCCTGAGTAGTGAACTACTCACTCTGTTTTCTACAGGTTGCTGCAAATTGAAAGATTTGTTTACTACTCTGTTAACTTTTCTCTGTGATCACCCTGCACACTGCTAATTAATTAATAGTAACCTATTTGTTGAAAAATAAAAAAATAGACTCTTGCATATAGGCACGTGTCTATTTAATTTTTTAATTTCTGTTGAAGAGTGCTGGAGACAAGGTACGTTCACATTGCATATAGACTAGGAAGCACCCTTGGCTGATTTACTGCTTTTGAGTGAATATTTATCTATGGATTTACACGTGCACTAAATTGACTTAAGGGTTTGTCCTATAAATAAGATAAGGTGGGGATTTCATCACCCTTCCTTGGCCCACAAACAATCTCCTCGCTCACTAACCCAAGCCTAACTAAAAATGAGTAGACGTTGGCCCTAGGGACATCTCGGACTCAATTAAGAGATTATCCTAAGGGGGAACGGTGTTAGAATTTGACTCCTGCTAAATTAGTGTCTAGGAAGGGGATTGAGGGTCGAAAGCCCGAAGATTGATGGTTATTTAATTAAGGAACGTCTTTGACGGAAAACCTCCCACCAATCTTGCCATGACCTGGCTGATTAGCTTGTGGTCAAAGTCTACATTATACCTCCCGTGGACAGTCTAACCAGTTAGGAGTCGTCTAGGTCATAAGTCTACCCTAACTTAGGTTAGCATTTTTTCTTTTTTGTTTGCTTATTTGTTTGTTTGTTTTTTGTTTATGTTTTATTGTGTGATATGGCTTATAATAATAATTTTTCAAATTTTAATCCATATTACACACTAACATCTTTTTCGGACATTACCAACCTGGCATATCCTAACTTTAACCAACCTAGTATGCCGGAGTGGTCTTATCCGAATGAATATAACCCATGCCCCCATCTTATGACCATAATTTCCACAACGATTTCAACTCTTCACAGAGTCCATGGGGATTCACCTCTCCCGAGTTCAATTTTCATCCAACTTGTCCTCCTTATCAACCTTGTCCACAATATTTCCAAGATTCATACTCAGATCCACCAGTTCAAAATAGAAAACCATCTATCTTGGAAATGATGAGTATGCATGAGTCCAAGCAACAATCACCATCAATCGTAGACATGATGATGCGTGAGTCCAAGCAACAATCACAGAATCTAACTGACTCACAATTTCATCATGATTGTCACAACAACACTTCATCTTTTCAAGTCCTATCACAACAAAACGATGAACCTATCGACTATGAAAAGATGCTTTAAGTCATGACTCAAGCTAGAATCGCTCGTGATCATGAAATAGGTATGATGGTTCAAACTTTATGTTCTCACCATTCGGCCATTTCTGATGTTGCTAACCATTCTCTTAGAGCCGAAGAGTCACGTTGCTTTGGAAAACAAGATTCTATTGCCGTACAATTATTTGAACTTGCCCAAACTCTAAATTTTGAAAATGACATTGACAGTTTGGCAAGTTATTCATTTCCTGAAAAAGAACTTGAGCATGATTATGATCTTGACCCTCAACTTGATTATTCAATTCTACTTCCTGATTCAATAATGACTCCGGTGTCTTCACCTGATTTTAATTTTCTCGAGTCAACATTGGATCCTGTGCCAATTCATAACAAAATTGAATCACCCATCATTGATGATCATCATATTGAACTTGACCAATTTCATACTTTTGAAAGTCTCATTGACAAATTGGCCAGTTCTCATTTTTATGATATTAAAATCAATGAGATATGTGACCTAAATTCTCAAATTTGTGATTCAGTTCAAATTCTCGAATCGATATTGACTCCTGTTTTGCTACCCGATTTGAGTAATATTTTAGAGTCAGTGTTGATTCCCACACCTGTCATTCTTGAACTTGAATCACCAATATTAAGTCACATTCCATTGTGGGAAAATAATTGTGGACTTGAGTTTCAACTTCTTGATTTGGATTCACTTCTTGAACCAAGCTCGACTCCTGAACCCTTACTTGATTTAAGTTACTTTCCTGAGTCGGTATTCGTTCCCGTACTTCTGACGTCCAAGTCAATCATTCTATCTTTTCACACTCCATTTTGGGACAAGGCAGTTGACACAATTGACTCTGAAAATAATTATGAAATTTGGAAATTAGATGGGGTGAAATTTTTAATAAATAATGTTCATACATACATCATTTTAGTGGGTTATACAAGAGAGATTTCTGGTGGGTTCCTCCGAATTCCACAAAAATTCGATTGGGCCGCATTTCGTGGACCAATTAGACCACCACCGGAACCACCACCTTAAGGTAATATTTTCCTTCCCTTTCTTCTGTTTCATGCATACATGCATTCATTCATACATTGAGGACAATGCATGAGATAGGTGTGGGGGAGGATTTACTAACATAATAACATAGTTAGATACTAACAAAAAAAAATTAAAAAAAGAGACAATATTTTGACTTATCTTTTAAAAGAAATCTAAGTTAGTCTTAAGAATTAGAAAAATCATGATTAGGATTTCTAAAAACTTGGTCAAAATAAATAAATTGTTGAATTTTTAGGTATAGGAGGAAAAATTGAATAATTAATTAGTCTTAATATTTACCTTAATGAAATGTGCATACCTAATACACTTACACATCTAGGATTCTAAAACAAAGACTCTTGTGCCCTATAAAAAAAATTCACTAATTAAGCTGGATACATGTGCCTCAAGAAGCATAAGTATTCACGCCTAAAGGTGATTGTATAAAAAAAACCTTAGTTTCGTGGCCTAGTTCACTCGAATCCTTAAGTCTGTGGGGTGTTTTCTCACCCGGTTCCCTAAAACCGACCGGTTTGGGAGCCATCGACTTTAAGTTCGCTACATGGGTGGATTAGAAAGCCTAAGGAAACTAAGAAAAATTACTTTTATATGTACTAACACATCTAATAGTCAATTAGTTAGGTATGAGGGCCTCAAGAAACCTTCATGCTTACACGAAAGAAAATTAGATGAGTTATACATATTTAAAATAATAAAAAAATAATAATAATAATAATAAAGAGGCATGAGAGTCCAAGTTAAGGAATTCCTAGTAAAGATTCACAAGGATGCATATGACTTTTGGTAACGAAAGAGACTATACAAAAATTTAATTTTGAATCTTACCTAAAATGGATGATAATTTATTATATAAAGACTAAGTTTAAGAATGAATAAAAATAATAATCCTAAAAACTTATAGATTACTTAGTCTCTTCGAACATATTTCAAATATTTTCCTTTTTATGGATTTTGTGGGTATAATTCGCTGAAAACCCTCACGAGACAACACTCATCCTCTAGGGTAACCTAGGGGTTTAACGGCTTGTTGCACGTGCTAAGTGCAACCGTGATGCCTACGAAAGTGAGTTAGGATAGATTAGTTTTTCTTTTCTTATTCTTGTAGGCTGTCTAAAAATTACTGAACGACAAGCCATTAAAAAGCATAATTCCAAGTTCTAGGCGCGAGGGACCAAACCCGCGTCCCAGCATCAAGGCGCGAGGGACCAAACCCGCGTCTCAACATCAAGGCGCGAGGGTCCAAACCCGCGTCTCAACATCAAGGCGCGAGGGTCCAAACCCGCGTCTCAACATCAAGGCGCGAGGGACCAAACCCGCGTCTCAACATCAGGGCACGAGGGACCAAACCCGCGTCTCAACATCAAGGCGCGAGGGTCGACGCCCGCGCCTCAGCACCAAGGCGCGAGGGTCCAAACCCGCGCCTCGGTTATAACTGCCCTGGTTATGGGGCCAGTCACCGCCCACATATCGGGGAAGTTAGCCCCTATTATGGAGTGTTTTTAGGGGACACGTTCATCCCTGAAACCTCTATAAATAGCACAGTCGCTATGAAGAAAGGGGAGATCATAAAGGGTCAGACAGACATACGGGATAAGAAAGAGAAAGAGAGATAAACAGAGAGAGTTCAGCTCTTCAAGCTAACTTGCTGCGTACAAGTTGCTCTTTGCCTACCACCTCTTCGAGAGTTTTGGTGGACAGAGCTGTGTTACTCCGTTTACCCTCCGAAGAAAGGATCCCCTGAAAGTCTCAACGTTCACCTGGTCAACGGAGAACAAGATTCACTCTCCATCGCCACTTGAAGAACCCAGCATTAAACAAAGGGGAGATTCAAGACTCAACATCTCCCCTCCCTTGTAACTAGAATATTAGTGTCCGTTGTAATTTTTCGTTTGATTCAAGGAAATTTTACTTCGACCTGCACACCCAAATTTTCGGCGCGTACAAGAGATGGCGACTCCTCTGGGGACCACATTTGTCACTGATGAACAAATCGTGGCGCAAGGTGACGTCCTCTATAAGGGAAAGATGGTCGAATCGCTCGTCGTCGAGTTCGACCAGGCAAAGTATGAAGAGTTTCTCTCTTCCGGCTCCAAGAGCCCAAAGACCCGCGTCTGCCGCAGGGTCTCTACGGGGACTGGCCCCGAAACCCAATCTGAGGCTCCCTCAGGCACTGCTGCTGCAAAGGGTGTCACGGCCCACTGTGCCAAGCATGACACACGCGCCAATGTCTCTCAGGAGACCCGCGTGGTTTCAGGTGCGGCTGCCGTAAAAGGTGTTGCGACCAAACACGCCAAGCATGACGCACGTGCCAACGTCTCTCAGGAGACCCGCGTGGCCAAGCCCTCCGGTGTCCAACCAGTTCGCCCTTGCCCTCAGCGCCAGGCCGTCGTTGGTTTCTCTCCACCTCCACGACGTAACCGAAATGCTGAGCGTCGACAGAGGAGGCATGCGCGTCAACTGCAAGTTGGAACTTCTAATTGTCCAACTGAGACAGGACGCAAAGGTCAACCTGGCGTCTTGGCCGCGCCATATCTAGCACGTGAAATCCGCGTTTGGCGGCCCAAACGCGAGACCCCCCACATTGGTTCCTCTGAGGCCCTAATCACCAGACGCCAAGATGAAGCTTGCGCGCCTCATCGAGTACGAGAGGCACGCGCCCTTAGGCGTAGGGCCCAGCAGTCCACTCTCTCTCAAGCATCTCCGCCCCGACGCATCCAGCAGCAACGCGACAATCGCGTCTCTTCACAGCAGAGACGCCAGACACGCGTCCTAAAGCTGCGACGCGAGAACTGCGTCTCTGAATCCTGCGTCCAAGCTGTACAGCGCAAGGATGCCTCCCGCCCTCGGAGTTACGAGGCTAATCTCTTCGATCCCCTTCCCGCGGACCTAAGGGATTACTTGATGAAGAAAAAAAGTGTTAATCAAATCACTTCATCATGTTGCTGCCAACGGATCATCTCTATGCTCTCTGAGTGCCATTGCGGTTCAGGCGTGAACCAGCAGTTTTTAGTTAGACAGCTGACCCTGATTCCCCCATCAGCCAAAAGAAGACGCTCTCACAGGAGAAGAGTCTTCTCTGACGCTGAGTATCCAGAACTCACTGCAAATATGACAAGCAGGAGCAGGGAAAAACAGCCTGCAGTCAGCTCTGACAAGTCTGACTCCGAACCGGAAGGAGTGTATCGGCACACTCGCTCCCGGACTGGGGCCATTCCCCCAATTGACTACAGTGCCCTAGCCCAGGGCATTAAAATGAATTATTCTCATTCTGCTGTAGCAGAATCGCAGGCCTCGAATTCTTCCATCGAGAAAGAGGCCTTCATCTACATGACGAGCACTCCTGAGGAGACGGCCCGGCGCCTGGAGCAGCAGGCCCAGGTTCAGAAGGAACAACTCAATATGATTCGTGCTCAGCAAGAATCTATCGACTCTCTCAAGCAGATGCTCGCACAACTACTCGAAGACAGGAAGAAATCTCCCCCTAAAAAGACTAAGGGTAAACGAAAAGAGGGAGAAAGCTCATCTTCTGAACATTCCGAGAAGAAAGGGCAACCTACTCCTAGTTCGTCTGAAGCCTCATCGCCAGGAAAAGATGACCAAAACCGTGAGAAAGGTCATTCTAAAAGAATGAGTCGATTGGAGCGACGCCTCGAGGCCCTTACCAACCGTAAAGGCCTTCAAGAAGCTGGAGTGGTCCGACCTTATCCGACCGAGTGGGACTTGGTTCCATACCCTTCCAAGTTCAAGGCTCCAACCCTCCAAGCATTCGATGGGAAGGGATCCCCCAACCAGCATATTTACTACTTTAAATCCCAAACTGGGAATGTGGTAGATAGTGATGCAATCCTGGCGCGTTTATTCATTGGCACCCTGAAAGGGCTTGCCTTTGAATGGTTCATGAAGCTCCCAGAAGGTTCCATCAAGAACTGGGGCGATTTGGAGAAGCTCTTTTTAACGCGCTTCTTCGAAGATGACTCGGAAGTCACAATGCCCACCCTTTTGGCTACTAAACAGCGAAAGGGAGAGTCCGTCAAATCTTTCGTGGAAAGATTCCGGAACGTGGCACTACGATGTCCGAGCGGCATGACCCAGGTCACCCTGGTGGAAACATGCCGCCACAATCTCCAAACCTCACTCCTTGCTCAAATAGGAGTTGCTGAAAGCCGCACCTGGAAGCAGTTGGTCCAACAAGGTGAACAGGCTGAAGAGATTGTTGCCTGCGTCAGGGCAGAAGAAGGGAAGCCGCGGCCAGAGAGGTCAACTAGGCGTGCGCTAGACACATCCCTCCAGACAAAGCGGAAGGATAACTTGGCAACGGAGACTAAATCTCCCGCCAAATCTCAACCGGTCAAGGCGAGTGGCTCTTCAAGCCAACCACGCGCCAACAAGCAATATTCCTTCAAGGACGAGCATGTCGATTCGCTCTTTAAACTACTCAACAAGAGCAACAGACTGAAGCTCCCTGAAGCTAGGCGCCCCGAGGAAGTCGGTAAAACCGACAATCCCACCTACTGCTTGTATCACAGGATGTTGGGACATCCTACCAAAAGCTGCTATCTTTAAGGACATCCTTCAGGCTCTGATTGACGCGGAGGTATTGAAACTCCGACCAGAGCAGAAAAAGGTGACGGCCAATATGACGTCGGTTCTCCAGTTCGGAAGACAACCCCCAACACCTTCGGGGGTGATCCCTGTTCCGAAAGGAGAGCTAAGAGTGGTCAACACAGACCCTCACCAACAGCAAGAGAAGGGCCTGATACTTGTTCCCACACCTCAAGGGGAAATCATGTGGGTCCACCCTGACCTTATTGACGGCCAGCAATGGACTACTGTAACCAACAGGAAGTCCAAAGGCAAAGCAAAGGCTTCATCCTGCAATGTGGTATGTGCCTCTTCTCGAGAAGCGAAAACTGATGTTCCCTCGCTAACCGACTCAGAAGAGGAGACAATAGTTCTAGCCGCAGAACCCAGTCGACTGGTGGCGGAGACCCGTTCAGGATAGCTGTACTTGAAGCAGTATGGCGAAATGGCGATAGCCCCTTCACAACCAGCTGTAGAGCTAACCAAGCCCTCCACAAAGCAACCTGTGGAGAAACAGAAAGAAATTCAGTTTTCTCGAATTCTTTCGAAAGGCATAGCGGAAGGATCCACGACACCTTACCGCTTTGATGTCTTGGCTCAATTAGCCAATATCCCGGCGCGGATTACTTTGTATGAGCTTCCGAGCCTATCAAAGTCGACCAGAGAAGCTCTACAAGAGGCTCTGGTAAATGCTGAGGTCTTCATGACCCAAGTGCCAAAGGAGGAAGATGTAGAGGATTGCCTCCACACCTTCCCAAATGCTCCCTGCATCACCTTCACGGCGGATGATATGCAGGTCAAAGGGAAGCATGATCGACCCCTGTACTTCACAGGGTATATTGGATCGTCTGAGGTGAATCGCATTCAGGTGGATCCAGGGTCCGCATTGAGCATCATGCCTCGCCGGTGAAATCACCTAGAGGGGGGGTGAATAGGTGATGGCTATATGAAATATCCCAATAATGCGAAATTAAAAATCTACTCAACAAAGTGCACAAATTAAAAGACTTGCAATGTAAAGGACAATAAATAGTGCAAGAGATAAAGAGAGTTGAGTTTAGAGAAAATTCGAGCAAACGCAAACACGAGTATATGTTTCCGAGGTTCGAGCCACGCTCTACGTCCCCGCCTTCACACTTGAAGGATTTCCACTATTGAAGATCCCACCGGATCGCCAATACAAGGACACACTTGTCCTATCTCTCCTGATGCCACAACACCACCCGGAGCACACTAGCTCGCTTTGAGGCCGATGCCTCTACAACTTCGCTCAAGAAGAAAATGATCACACTTGATCACAAATACGCTCACTTAGCACAATCCTATAACCAATATGATAGATGTAGAATTTTGGGATTGTGAAGTGCAAAATCTAGAGTGAAGTAGAGGAATAGGCTTCAAGTGGGTGTTTGGAAATTTTTGGCTTTGAAAATCTTTTCTGAAGTAAAAGCTTGTAAATCTTGTAAAAATTTCTTTGTAAAATTGTTTTCAATAGTTGTCTAATCATGTTGAAGTGACCACCTATTTATAGGTGATGAAAAGACTATGAAACAGCAGAGAAAATCGTTGGGGAGAGATCCCAACAAAAACTGTCAGAAAATAGAGCTGTTGGAGTCTGTCAGAATTTCTGACACCTGCCGGTCGACCGGGTCGGTCGACCGCCAACGGTCATATTTTTGACCGTTGGGAGAAGTCGGTCGACCGCCCGGTCGACCCAATCAAACAGAGAGCACTGTAACGTGCCCGGTCGACCCGAGCGGTCGGCCGACGTGCACACATGCACAGTGGTGCACGTCGGTCGACCCGAACGGTCGACCGGCCTCTGTCAGGTCTGATAAAACAGAACCTGCAGAAACCAGAACTTAGGATTTGGTTTTGGTCTTTTGGGTTGAGGTTTTGGACTCTATAAAAAATGAGAGTATGATCATATGTCACTACTCCAACATGTTAAAACATTTTGATAAAGATCCTCTTTGATAAAAACTTGTTTTTCCAACAATCGTTTTTCCAAAAACTTAAGATTTCTAAAACTAATTTCCAAAAATATGTTAACTCTAAAACCAAGTTGGAAATAATAGAAATTGAAATTCTTTTTGAAGCCATGAAGGAAAAAACTAAAATGTGTGTGAAAGTGATAATCCCATAACTCTACTTCTAACATCTAGGTTTTGACAAAATGTCTAAAAGAAAAGTAAAAATACAAATCTTGGACTTTTCTTCTTTGTCTTGATCTTGACTTGGTTTTTTCTTCAAAGTCTTGTTCCCGAAGCTTTCTAATGTGCTTAGCTTGGGAATGCAAATCTTTAGCGACGTCCAAACTTGTGAGTCTTGTCAATGGAGCCGTCAAATCAACTTGTTTTGAACCTGAAATACTTTTAAATAAAATTGTTAAATACATAACTAAATATGGTTTATTATCATCAAAATATCCATCAAGATATAGGGCTAATGGCCTTTGGGCCAACAATCTCCCCCTTTTTGATGATGACAAAACATATGTAGTTATTACAAATATTTTGGGTAGAGACTTCAAGTGAAGCTCCCCCTCAACTCATGCATATCATAAAAACATACTCAGGCATAGATAAATGATACAAATGATAAGAGATCATACACAAGTCCATGCCAGAAATTACTCATGAGATAACACATGTTTATAGACTAAATGAAAAAACTCAACACAAATATATATAAATAAAAGCATATGTCCACAACACAACACAAATCATGTCCACAACACAAAAGTACATGTCCAACATACCAAATATCAAAAGATGTCCAAACACAAGGATACTAACACAAAGATACTACAAAATACAAGTACACAAAATATAAGTCTCTCTCATCAAATAACTCTCCCCCTTTTTGACATCATCAAATAAGGGGAAAATCACTCTGCACCATCATCGCCCTCGTCAGATCCTGATGTTGTCTCTCTAGAAGAAGACTCCTCAGCATCTCCTTCAACCATTGTCTGATCACCAGCATCAGCATCCTCATCAGAAGAAGAAGCCACCTCCTCTGGATCAATGCCTGCAACGCCTAGCTGTGGTGGTGGACCAGCAGAATGAGCCCTGGCTGGAAATGGAGGACCTGAGGATGGAAGTGGTCGGGCAAATGATGTGGGATCTGGACCAAGTACATTGAGTTTCGCAAAGAGAGTCTCAAATTGTGAGTCCACGAATCTCATGGAATCAGCAAAGTAAGACATATCGTTGCGAATGCCTTGAAACCGTGAGTCCATTTCCGCACGATAAGCTGCATCTCGCTGCTCGATCCACGACTGGTGCTCCTGGATCTGAGAGCGAATCTCAGAAGAGATAAAGGCCTGAAAATCTGGAGATATGACTGGGCCTGGAGCAGAAGAAGTCCCTGGGGCCGAAGAAGATCCTGGGGCTGATGAGGATCCTGGAACAACAGCAGGAAGAACAGGAGGCTGCTCAGGAGCGTGACGACGCATCTGAGCCTCCATCCTCTTCAAAAGGACGCTGTCTAAGTTCACAGAGGGTTCAGAGGGACTTTCTGAGGACAGATCAAAACCTAATTGTTTAAGGAGACGAGTGATAAGCATCCCGTAAGGCAAGTGCCTACCGGACATGCGAATTTGATCTGAAGCCATGTGGGAAGCAATGAAGCGGGGAATGTTCATCTTAATGCCTTTGAGAAGGCAGTAGACAATCAGTGGAACTGGACCCCTAGCATGGCTAAATTCTCCAGATTTGGGTAAAATATTGTAAAAGACAAATTTGGCAAGAACTTGGGCGGTGAAAGTGAATTGATTTACCACCTCATTTCTTACCAAATCGGGGTTGTCATCCCCGTGAATCAAGGTGGAAGCGGTGAGCGCAGACTCACCGTCCGGATAATCAAAATCATGGAGATCAAATGAATATACATCAACTCCTCCAGTGGAGAGATGCAACATCTCAGCAAATTGATCTAAAGGAATGTCAATGTCCTTCCCTAGAACTCTAGATCGAACATGACCTCCCTCGAAAGAAATATTAGAATAGAAGTAAGGAACGAGTGAGGTATAGACTTGTTCCCTAATGGCCATAAATTTGTGCAGAGAGTGGTTTTTCAAAATACAGAGGATGTTCAGATGTTCAAAATCTTGGAGAATAACACATCTCCCAGATATTACAGATCTCTTAGAAAGTTGGATGAATCTATTTTCAACAAGTTCATTAATGAATGGATGTTTAGGTTTAGGGGTATAGGATGATGAGGGAGCCACTGATTTTCCTTTCTCACTCCTAGATCTCTTGGTCATTTTTGAAATCTTGGTGAAGATGGAAGGATTTAGGTTAAAAGTAGTTAGGGCTTGATCTAATCAAAGAAACCTAAAAATCTTGACAAAGGATAGAGAATCTTAAAGCAAGAGATCAAGAACAGCAATAAAAATGTGATTTTTACTTGAAATGAGAATCACAAACCCTAGATCTGAGAAAACCTAAAATTCTTCGAAATCTGACGAAGAAAAGGCCCTGAGAGTGAAGATCCAACACCAAGAGAGGGAATCAAACTCGGATTTAGAAGGAATTTGAGTGGATTTGAGAGAGGTGAAATTTTGAGGAAGAAAGGAATGGGGATCGGCTGTTGAAAGTGAGAGAGAGAGAGAGAGAGAGAGAGAGTGTTTTAAAATAGGCAGATTAGGGCATGAAATCGACGCACAGTCGACCGGGTCGGTCGACCCAAAAATCCCGAGAGCTCTGTAACACAGAGCGGTCGACTGGGTCGGTCGACCCAAAACTCGAGAGCACTGCAGACAGCAGCGGTCGACCGTACGGGTCGGCCGGCAACAGGGAAGGAGGAAAAGTCAGTCTTCTAGGCGAAGTCGGTCGACCCGAGCTCATAGCCGGTCAGCCGGCTTTGCCTGAACCCTGACAACAGCAAACGCCCTTAAAAAAATTTAAATAAATTTTAACAAATACAAGTAGGATATACTTAACATACAAGATTACAACAACATGTTTTAAATCTTTTATTAGTTAGCATATCAACAAAATTCACACAATACAATTTTAATTTTATTTTTCATACAAAAACAAAGATTTTAGAGATGTTGAAGCCGAATACCCGGTGAGGGGTTCTGAACTTCATCCTCTTGATTCCTCTTGAATGAGTTGAGGTGCGCAATTGCCATCTCTAATGTATTTGCTTTAAATATGAAATTTTAAAAGATTTAGTTTTAGTTTTGACAAAATATGTATATAGGTATATATGATCAAAACATGTGGACATTCAATAAATATGGCATAAAAGGCTAGATATCAAAATCAAAGCATGGCATATACACAATCATGATAGAGATGTAGGTTTACACTAACATATATTAATGTAGCATAAAAGTAAACTACCAATCCTATTCATTTGTATGTATACACAAAAATTAAAACTATTTAAATGGAGATGTTACCAAACGCGGGCAATCTCCAAAATAGGTGCCTCCATGATACTGATGCAAGCGCGATGTGATCTTTGAGCTTTGATGCATCCACCACCCGGGCACCGCCTCCCCCTAAGTCTTGGAGGTTGAAGATCCACCTGTATCATTTAAGTTTGGTGGGTCTTTTGGTACCCAAATCTTTATGGGTCCTTTTGGATTAGTACCGGGGCGAACCGAAACATGTTTATTATTCATATTATGTTTAGCAAAACAAAATTTTTCAAATGGCCTTTGCGGCCACAGTGCGTGCAAATATAAATTCTACCACTACCATACATGAATGCATGCTTGTGTGAGTGTGCACGTTTCCGTGCATGTGTATGATGAGTGTGAGTGTGTTTCCCTTGGGTTACTCCTTTGGGAAACCTAGATGCAAATTTACTTAAATCAAAAGCACATTTCTTTAAAGTATTATCTAAAGTTTCAACACGTTTTTGAATTTCTACAAATTCATTTTTATTACATGAAACATTAGAAGTTTTTCCCTTACAAGCTATTTTATATTTTTCAAAAGCAATAGATAAATCATTTTTCTCTTTTAGACAAATATCAAGTTTATTCTTTAAAGTGTCATTTTCCTTTTTCAATTTTTTATTTTGAGATTGAGAAATCTCATACCTATGTTGCAATTCTTCGAAAAATTGAGCAAGTGCATCCATGGTAAGTTCATCATCATCAATAGAGTTGTCTAGGCATACCTTGGATGCATCGTCTCCATGTGCCATGAAACACATGTGAGCGACGTCGTTCTCCTCTTCGGATTCCGACTCCGTGTTGTCCCATGTTGCCACCATAGCCTTCTTCTTCTTCAAGCTGTTCTTGGAGGTGGTAGCTTGAAGAGCGGGGCAATCGGCTATGAGATGTCCGATCTTCTTGCAATGGAAGTAAGGACCGGGTTCTTCTCTTTTCTTTTCATACCTTCCTGGAGGTTTCCCTCTTCGGAAGTTGCTTTGCCTCCCCTTTTTGTAAAACATTTTGCCCACCTTCCGGATGAGCATGGCAAAGTCCTCATCGCAATCTTCCAATGAGTCTTCCTCGTCAAGGATTGTAGGGGTGGCTTTGAAGGCGAGTGCTTTCTTCTTTGGAGCCTCCCTCTCTTCTCTCACTTTCATCTCCATCTCATGCGTCTTGAGATTTTCGATGAAACCGGAGAAGTCCATCTCCTCCCTATCATTTAGTTCTTTGAGGGTAGTTGCTTTACTTCCCATGCTTTGGGAAGAGCTCGAATGACCTTCCTTATCTTTTGGTCATTGTCAATTGCATCACCTAGAGAAGATAAGGCATTAGTAATCTTGGTGAAACGCGTGAGCATGTCATCAATGCTCTCATTATCAAACATATAGAAATTCTCATATTGAGAACGTAACAAGTCAATCTTAGATCTTTTGACTTGTGATGTCCCCTCATGAGTCACAATTAAAATGTTCCAAACTTCAAATGCGGATTTGCAATTAATGATGCGAGATAGGTCATCCTCATTTAAGGCTTGGGTCAAGGCATATTGGGCTCTAGCATTTTCCTCATAGTCCTTGGAGGTGTCCTCGGACCATGAACTCTCATCAGTGAGGGGTTCAATAAATTCTCTTGTTATGGATCTAGCAACCCTAACTCCTAGAGATTTAAGGAATAGGTTCATCTTGACCTTCCAAATGGGGAAGTTCAAGCCATCAAATTTTGGTGGGGACTTGATGCTAGAAAAGTCAAGTGATGCCATGGATCAAGAGTATGATGCACAATAAATGAAGAATGCAACAATTAATATAGCCAATAATAAGGATCTCCCTAAGGTGGTTAAACCAAATAATAGGGTTAGGCTCTGATACCAATTGAAATCACCTAGAGGGGGGATGAATAGGTGATGGCTATATGAAATATCCCAATAATGCGGAATTAAAAATCTACTCAACAAAGTGCACAAATTAAAAGACTTGCAATGTAAAGGACAATAAATAGTGCAAGAGATAAAGAGAGTTGAGTTTAGAGAAAATTCGAGCAAACGCAAACACGAGTATATGTTTCCGAGGTTCGAGCCACGCTCTACGTCCCCGCCTTCACACTTGAAGGATTTCCACTATTGAAGATCCCACCGGATCGCCAATATAAGGACACACTTGCCCTATCTCTCGTGATGCCGCAACACCACCCGGAGCACACTAGCTCGCTTTGAGGCTGATGCCTCTACAACTTCGCTCAAGATGAAAATGATCACACTTGATCACAAATACGCTCACTTAGCACAATCCTATAACCAATATGATAGATGTAGAATTTTGGGATTGTGAAGTGCAAAATCTAGAGTGAAGTAGAGGAATAGGCTTCAAGTGGGTGTTTGGAAATTTTTGTCTTTGGAAATCTTTTCTAAAGTAAAAGCTTGTAAATCTTGTAAAAATTTCTTTGTAAAATTGTTTTCAATAGTTGTCTAATCATGTTGAAGTGACCACCTATTTATAGGTGATGAAAAGACTATGAAACAACAGAGAAAATCGTTGGGGAGAGATCCCAACAAAAACTGTCAGAAAATAGAGCTGTTGGAGTCTGTCAGAATTTCTGACACCTGCCGGTCGACCGCTAACGGTCATATTTTTGACCGTTGGGAGAAGTCGGTCGACCGCCCGGTCGACCCAATCAAACAGAGAGCACTGTAACATGCCCGGTCGACCCGAGCGGTCGGCCGACGTGCACACATGCACAGTGGTGCACGTCGGTCGACCCGAACCGTCGACCGGCCTCTGTCAGGTCTGATAAAACAGAACCTGCAGAAACCAGAACTTAGGATTTGGTTTTGGTCTTTTGGGTTGAGGTTTTGGACTCTATAAAAAATGAGAGTATGATCATATGTCACTACTCCAACATGTTAAAACATTTTGATAAAGATCCTCTTTGATAAAAACTTGTTTTTCCAACAATCGTTTTTCCAAAAACTTAAGATTTCTAAAACTAATTTCCAAAAATATGTTAACTCTAAAACCAAGTTGGAAATAATAGAAATTGAAATTCTTTTTGAAGCCATGAAGGAAAAAACTAAAATGTGTGTGAAAGTGATAATCCCATAACTCTACTTCTAACATCTAGGTTTTGACAAAATGTCTAAAAGAAAAGTAAAAATACAAATCTTGGACTTTTCTTCTTTGTCATGATCTTGACTTGGTCTTTTCTTCAAAGTCTTGTTCCTGAAGCTTTCTAATGTGCTTAGCTTGGGAATGCAAATCTTTAGCGACGTCCAAACTTGTGAGTCTTGTCAATGGAGCCGTCAAATCAACTTGTTTTGAACCTGAAATACTTTTAAACAAAATTGTTAAATACATAACTAAATATGATTTGTTATCATCAAAATATCCATCAAGATATAGGGCTAATGGCCTTTGGGCCAACAGCCGGGTCATGCAACATTTGGGCATTCCTACCCATCGTTTGAGCCCTACCCAGACGACTATTTATGGGTTTAATGCCAATGGAACCCGTCCGATGGGGAAGATCAAGCTCAAATGCCAGATTGGAAGCCTAAAGTCGGAAGTGACATGCTACGTCATTGATGCTGACACTTCCTACTACCTACTATTGGGGCGGCCGTGGATTCACCGCCACTCCATCGTTCCCTCTACTCTCCATCAAGTCATGAAATACATTGACGGGAGTGAAAAAGTGCAATCATTGATTGCCGAAAGGCATCCGTTTAAGGGAGCTGAGAATTATTTCACAGACTCCCTCCTGTATCAGGATTCCTTGGAAGTCCCGCAACCAGAGGAGCCAGACTCTGGTAATGAAGTTGACACCGAGCCGGAAAAAGAAGAGTGCCTGTGGGAGTTGGAACCACTTGTAAAGAGCACTAATAAGCTCGATGTTGATAATACCACCGACGATGTAGGCGGTTGGTATATTAATGAAGAATTAGATTTAGCGTATTTTTCTGTATTTGCTTCTGATTCAGTACCGTCAGACACTAGCACCAAAGTAGAGGATGACCTCTGGTCGGCAATGGATGCTTTGACATCGTTGCATGTACTAGTGAAATCGTCCTTCGAGACGTACCAAGATAATGGTAATGCGCAAGAATCTATATTCATGGTTCCAGCAAGACGGAAAGGCCAAAAACCAATTCTTTTTGGGCGAATCTCGTCTGAACCAGCGCCTCGCGAAGAATCAGAAGGCGAGGAAGAGTCCCCTCAGTTCGGTCATTATGAACCAAAAGCACTCAGAATGATGAAACGCATGGGGTATGACCTAACAAGCAGACCCGAGTTGAACTTCGACAAAGGAAGGAGAACGCTACTTCGATCCTTTGTGCCGAAAGGAAAAGCACCTGATTATTATCATCAGACTCGCAGGGGGTTAGGCTATGTATCAACACCGGTCCCATCAGCTTCTGATTCTCCAGAATCGTCAGGTCACGATTATTCTTCAGGCACGTCATCGTGGGAGTCAGATGTCAGTGTCGGTAACATCTTCAGAGAACTTTCAGTGAACATGGTTTCAACAAGCCACCTGGAAGACGGAGCTGAAGAAATGATCCAATCCGATACGGATCCTTAGATCAAACATTTAAATACTCTTTGGGACACCCGCTTTGAACAGCGCGAGCCGCCCACAGAAGACAAGGTTGTTCAGATCAATCTGGGGGATGAGGCTAATCCTAAGCCCATCTTCATAAGTGACGGCCTGTCACCTTCGGAGAAGAAGGATCTAATATCTCTTGTACAAGAGTATATAGACGTCTTCGCCTGGAATTACGAGGACATGCCTGGACTTGACCCTCAAGTGGCTATGCACCGCCTCAACATCAATTCGGACGTAAAGCCGGTCAAACAACAACAGCGACGGTTCCGTCCAGAAATAATGGAGGCAATTCAATCAGAAGTCAGAAAACTTATAGATTCTGGCTTCATCAGGGAAGAACAACATCCCGACTGGGTAGCCAACATTGTCCCCGTTGCCAAGAAAAACGGAAAGATCCGGATCTGCATCGACTTCCGTGATCTAAACGAGGCCTGTCCCAAAGACGAATTCCCACTGCCAATCACAGATGTCATGATTGACAATACTTGTGGATTCGAACGAATGTCCTTCATGGATGGATTCTCAGGATACAATCAAATCAAAATGTATCCTGATGACGAAAAGCACACCTCCTTCAGGACACCTCTAGGGGTATATTGCTACACCGTCATGCCCTTCGGACTGAAGAATGCAGGGGCAACGTATCAAAGGGCCATGAATGCCATTTTCCATCAGCAAATGCGCAAAACGGTGGAATGTCATGTTGATGACATTGCGGTAAAAAGTCGCGCTAAGGGTGATCACATAGCTGACCTGAAGGTGGTCTTCGACATCATGCGGGCTCATCAATTGAAGATGAATCCCACCAAGTCCTTCCTGGGGGTGGCCAGTGGTAAATTCCTAGGATTTGTTGTAACTTCTTCCGGAATTCATTTAGATCCAGAAAAAGTTCGCGCTATCTAGGAGATGCAACCTCCGAGAAATCTCAAGGAACTCAGAGGATTGCAAGGACGATTGGCGTACATTCGCAGGTTCATCTCAAACCTCTCTGGAAGATTCCACCCCTTCACCAAACTAATGAAGAAGGGTGTCTCGTTCATTTGGGACGACGCTTGCCAACAAGCGTTTGAGGAAATCAAACAATACCTCACCCAACCACCAGTCCTTGCAGCTCCAGTATCCGGAAAGCCTTTCCTGGTGTACGTCCGAGCAATGGATCATTCTTTAGGAGCTCTACTAGCTTAGAATGATGATCAAGGACGAGAACAAGCAATCTACTATCTAAGTAAAACAATGATCGGAGCCGAACATCGGTACAACCCGATCGAGAAGGAATGTTTGGCACTGGTGTTCGCTATTCAGAAAATGCGGCACTATCTGGTAGGCCAAACTATAAATTTCATATCAAAAGTCAACCCCTTGAGGTTACTCATGACTAAGCCTTCATCATTGAACGGCCGACTGGCAAAATGGGCCATATTGCTATCCTAATATGAGATGCACTTTTTACCACAAAAGGCCATTAAAGGACAAGCGGTGGCAGATTTCCTAGCTGAGCACCTAGATCCAAGGGCAGCCAAACTCTACGAGGATCTCCCAGATGAAGTCGCCGAAGTCTGCCTGACTCAGACATCGTTCGAAAGTCAAGTATGGCAACTTTTCTTCGACGGGGCATCGAGAACAAGCCCAAAAGGACACGTAGTAGCGGGGGTGGGAGTAGTACTCGTCTCCCCACAGAATTATGTGATTCCCCGAGCTGTCTCGCTAACCGAACCTTGCTCCAACAATGTAGCAGAGTACAACGCTCTTTTGATTGGGATGCAATTCGCCGATGAGATTGGCGTTAAAAATCTCGAGGCATACGGTGACTCTAAACTCATCGTTAGCCAAGTTCGCGGGGAGTACGAAGTCAGACATGAAGACCTAGTACCCTACTACAACGTAACTATCCGTATGGCCGAGAGGTTCACAAACTTCTACATCGACCATGTACCGCGCAGGCAAAATGCGCATGCAGATGCACTCGCATCCCTCGCTGCCTCCTTAGCTCTTCCAGCTGGAGCAATGGAGAAAGTATTTGTCTACAGCCACGACTTGTATTGCCCGAGAGTCGCTCTCGAGGACTACCAGGAGTCAACGGGAGGTCGTCAAGACAAGGAAGCGCTTGAAGCATCAATCGGTCCAGAGCTTAGAGATTGGCGATTCCCCTACACTGATTATGTCTTATACGGCATCCTGCCTGAGGACACCAAGGAAGCGGCTGCCATTCAAAGGAAAGCCCCCAAATTCTACTATAATGCGATTACGCGAACGTTATATCGTCGATCGCATGACGGGATCTTGCTCCGCTGCCTCTCACCAAAAGAGGCCCAAGAGGTATTGAAAGAAGCCCACGACGGTATGTGTGGAGCCCATCAACCTGGCCCAAAACTGGCACATCGACTCCAAAGATTGGGTTACTATTGGCCCAAGATGATTGCTGATGCCGTCACTTATGCTAAGAGATGTCACGCCTGCCAAGTACATGGCGATTTCATCCATCAAGTACCAGGGTACCTTCACTCTATAACCTCTACTTGGCCATTTGAAATGTGGGGGATGGATGTAGTTGGCCCTATCAGCCCACCATCATCAAAGGAACATCGGTTCATTTTTAGCAATAACCGATTACTTCTCTAAATGGGCCGAGGCCATTCCTTTGAAGGAAGTCAAGTCGTCCAACGTGATCAAGTTCGTGAAACATCACGTCATTTACCATTTTGGTGTACCTCGGCGAATTGTCCATGACAATGGACCCCAGTTCATCAGCCAGGCTTTCCAGAGATTCTGCGCTAAGTTCAGAATCCAGAGTGTGTCCTCAACGGCATACTATCCCACCGCTAACGGCCTCGCAGAAGCTTTCAACAAGACCATTGGTAAGCTTCTCAAGAAATTCGTCTCGAAAAGTCAACGGGACTGGGATGACAAGCTGGGTGAATGCTTATGGGCCTATCGCACAACTGTGCGAACCCCAACTAAAGCTACGCCATTTTCTTTGGTATACGGGTGTGAAGCCGTGCTTCCGCTGGAAATCTAAATTCCATCTCTACGCGTCGCCTTGACAGCAGAGATGACAACAGAGGAGAAGCATCGACAGCGACTCCAAGAATTGGAGGCCTTAGACGATAAGCGTTTGCAGGCCCAACAACAAATCGAGCTTTACCAAGCTCGAATTACCAGAGCCTTCAACAAGAAAGTTAAAGTGCGAACTTTCAAGAAAGGCGATCTTGTCTTAGCCGTCAGAAGACCCATGGTGATGACGCACAAGACAAAAGGCAAATTCCAGCCCAAATGGGAAGGACCATTTGTAGTAGAGTCAGTCTACTCAAATGGATCATATCGCCTCATAACCTCAAATGGCGATACACTTATGATGCCAATCAATGGCAGATTCCTGAAGAAGTACTATCCTTAGATAGTATTTTTTTCCGCTGATCAAGTTAAAAGTACACCTCTGATCAAAACAAAAAAGAGTTTCATCATTAAACGTCCGACGCCTCCGACGGCTAAGGATAGAGGAAAATGTTGGCTTCTAAGCCCAACATAAATCTTCGACAACTCATCATGCTGAGGGGAATAGCATGGCTAGCCCAACTCAAATGGAAGTTGGTAAAGGCACCTCAAATCCGTTGATAGCTGAGGGTTTGCTAAAAATCCTAAGTGGACTTGGTTCCACTCTTTCCTCCAAAATCCCTTACCAATTCTCGTCCACAAAATGGTAGGTCTACAAAAGGCAATCATTACCAAGTTAACACTATACCTCTGGTAATGAAAACTTTCAATACTCCTTGTCGAGTACGAACTTTGCTTGTCAACTCTACAGGGAGTAGCAAACTTTCAAATTTGCCAAGTTAATACTATACCTCTGGCACTTCAAATTCCACTTGTCAATTCTCATCAATAGAATGACAGGTCCCCAAACTGCTCTTAGCATGAGCCAATTTTCGTCAAGTTAATACCACACCTCTGACAAATTACTGTTAAAGTTAACATTATACTTCTAAACAGTACATCAAGTTTCTGTCAAGTTAATATCACACTTCTGACAGTCACTTTCCTTCAGACTTCCGTATCGAAGCTGAAATGGATGATGCTAAGTTAACACCACACCTCTAGAATCCAAGTCATTGCTAAGTTCAACAAAACACTTTTAGCCATGACTTTACCTCGAACTTCCTTATCAAAGTCGAGATGACCAATGCCAGGTTCAAAATTACACCTCTAGCATTACCCTCACTGTCAAGTTAAACATCACACCTATGACAGTGACACTTTCGGTTTTCTCAAATGAAACTGAAATACTTCTGAGTCAAGTTAATATCACACCTCTGACTCACGTCCTTGTCAAGTTAACATCACACTTTTGATAAGACTACATTTAACCCGTTAAGTTAATATCACACCTCTAACGGTAAAAACTTTCTTAGATTCCCTGCGAATCTAGATTCACTTGCTATTCTCTTCAACGGAATAACAAGTCCACCTAAAAACATTGTTAGGTCAATACTACACTATTAACAGTGTTTTCATCAAATCCCCAGCTGAGCTTAATCAAGTTAAATCCTAAACCTTTGATAAAGGCTCGCCTTCCCTGGGGGTACAAATTTCACTTGTCACTCTCCTCTATAGAGTGACAGGTCCACAAAATCATCCTTCTCTGTCAAGTTAAATATCACACCTCTGACAGCATTGTTGAATTTCCTGAAACAGGATTTTCCTACAAACTTTGACTCGTTAGGAGTATCATATCCCTAGCGATTCAAAAATATTTGCTTCTATGCGTCTGACTAAAAAAAAAAAAGAAAAGTTCAAGACAATAGAAAGAGGCAAAAAGAAAAGTGTCACTTTTATTTATATCCAGGCATATGAAAGTGATACAAAAACGCTCTCTTATACAATAAGATTGAGTGTTACAATACAATTAAGGATTACAAAGAAGTCCCTCTCTCCCTCTCAGAGGTTGCACTCACTCCTTAAAACTGTATATGATTCCAAGTACAGGATGTTTGGAAGGACGCCAAAGTAGGATTGGACACTGTGGCGACGATCGAGAGCTGATTGCACCACGATGCATGACGTAAACATCGAAAAAGCCCATCATTGATTAAGAGTAATGGTGTTCTTGAGGTCTGGTGGCAGCAGAATCCTCCGATTCCACCTGACCATCCGAAGTGGCGGGATACGATCCTTCGTTGATGAACATCTCTTCCGCCAGAAGGTCATCCAATGAGCATGGAGTTTCCTTGATGTCACTTCTGGGGTGAGAGAGGAGGTCTTGAGACCTCACAGGGGATGCTACCCGCCACTATATCCACCGCAACCCTCGCCGCCATACCCACTCTGACCATGCCATGCCAGCAAGCTTGACTGGTGCATCACGTCCGAGGAGATCTTGGCGAGGGTTAAGTCCTCGTCAGGGATCATGACTTCTTCCCTTGTGGACGACGAGGACCATGACTTCTTCCCTTGTAGACGACGAAGACCATGACTTCTTCCCTTGTGGACGAACATCGAACAAGTTCGCCGGCCGAAATATTCTCCCAGGGGCCCAGCGAACATGAAAAAGGATGATCAAGCCTACCTGCAAGGAGTAAACAAAGGAATTAGAAAATCCGGAACTTAGTACACTTCAATAGAGAAAACTAAGTGACAGACGCAGCTATTGCTGAAGACTGCAGACGCGGGAATGACCAGCGCAGTGAGCCAAAACTTCCGCGGTGGCAGAAACAGACGCGATTAAAACTGTGATACATACAGGATTCGAACGCAGTCTAGTCTTGCATCCGCGTCTAAGACACAAGGCGCGAAGAGAATCAGACGCGAAAATTGCCATCTCCCTGTTGAATGAACAGGAGTTGTAAAATTCAGGCCCGAAACCTTCAGCCCGAGTTGAAATTCTTCCAAGTCAGTGGCCTCAAGACGCGAGCTCTATGTGTAAAGCCAGCGGCCAGGTGCCAAAGACCTCTATACTCGCGTCCAGAGAAGTTTAAGTCGATGGCACCAATTCCAGAAAAGGAATGCACCAACCAAGACTTCATGATGATATCTCTTTAAGAGATATCAAAGTTCAAACCTGGCCGGACTAAAAATATCATGGCAAGTCGGGACGGCATACCCGCAGAGGCCTCTATTAAGAGTTGAACTCTCTGCATCGAAGCATGGACATAAAAGATGATCAAGGAGACGCTTTCTGTTATTGAAATCACTTGACAGTGGTAATCCCCTGAAGAGACCAAACAGAAGCATGAAAGCTCCGGGTCATCTTCGTCCATAGGGTCGTCTTCATCCATAGAGGCAGCCCCTGTTAGAGACTCTGAAGAAGGCAGAATTTTTCAGAGCAGTCGCTCTCAAAAGAAAACAGTCTAAGTATGTACTGTTAAAGGGAGAGGGTGAGCCCTATTTATAGGCAGCCCATAATAACCATAATTAATGGTTCATTAATCAGAACCGTCGGCCTTAATGACCGCACGATTGTCAAAGTCCAATGGAAGGCTGACGCGTGGAGTGTCGCTTCGGGAAGCGTCGAAGACGCTGGTCTCCAACCGCCAGCGCCGGTTTGGCATTAAAAGGCATTAATGCCTAAGCCCAATAAAGAACTGATGCGTGGACAACCACTTCGGGAAACAACGGATGATGCGGGTTCCCAATCGTCAATGAATACTTGACGTTTGAAGATCTCACAAAATCTTTATGACAGGTTGCATGTAACGCCTGGGAAGCTGCACCAAAACGCAGGTGTGAGAGCCGCGTCCAGGAACCTGCGTCTCTTTGAATATTCAATGGCATCTATCTGCGTTCCAGAGGACTATCCGCGTGACCAGATTCAATGGCATCTATCTGCGTTCCAGAGGACTATCCGCGTGACCCAAAGTCGCGTCCCCCCAGTAGATGGGACCCATTCTGAGGGTCTCAGTGGGGAAAGCACACAAAGCTGCGTCCTGAGGCCTATATCTTCAGCAGGGAAGGCCTGTCACATTTACAAGTGTTGAGGAGCTGCGTCTGCATGAATGGTGATGAGTTTTGCACCAAATCAAAGTCCCAGCGTTGCGCCCTTGTATATGGCTACGCCACTTTTAAGAGGTGTAAAGACCACATTCTTAATGTATCCTGAACTCTGCGTCTGGATAAAGTTAAGGACTGCGGCCAGTGAGTCACACTCAAAACTGCGTCTTTCGCGTCCGCTTGAACCGCGTCTTCATTAGCAGGACAGACTCGCGTTCCTCTGAGCCGCGTCTCTCTCTATGAATCGACGCCGCGTTTCATCAAAAGGACTTAGTTCTGCCTAAGTTCCTATGAATCAACGTCGCATTTCATCAAAAGGACTTAGTTCTGCCTAAGTTCAGTATTCACAGTCAGTCAGATACTGTGATTAAGAAGTTGAATTCATCTACAGCGGGGCAATGAAGTTGGAACAGAAGAATTTTAAAGACTTTTATTATTCAAAAATGATAAAAGTAAAAATACAAACACTCTTGGTAAATAGAGTGTCCTTGTCTTTACAAAAAGAGAGGAAAGAAAAAACTAAAAATCCTGGTTCGCCAAAGAACGGATTTGTTCCCTAAGGCGATGAATTTCATGTTGACGGGCCTTTTCAGCTTCCATGACAGCTTGGGCCCGCAGCTCCTCCTCAGATAGAAAATTTCTTGCAGCCAACTGCGCTCGCAGAGACTCCAACCTGGAGGAATGGATGGACTGACTCTCTTCAGCTCGCGTCCTAGCGGCCTATTGCTCCTCTAGCCTCTTCCTGATGGTGGCGAGCTTCTTCTCATTGATTATGATCAAGGCTTCTGTCTTGGCTATGGCGGACCGAGCGTTGATAAAAATCTGCTCTGTGCTCTGCATGACGAGCTCAGATTCCCTTGAATCACCAGTCAGTTTCTGACATTCAGCCTGGGAATGTTCGAGACGGCCAGTCTCCTCAGCTATTTGTGCCTCCACCTCCTTTCGCTCTTGTTCTTGAGCAGCAAGGAGCCTAGTCAGGGTGACCTGGGCTTCATGAAAAGAGCCAGCGTCTTCCAAAGACTTAAGCTCTTTCAGGTCATTTCCCAGTTGCTCCACCAGCAGCAGACACGCCTTGGCTAGTGAAGGGCCTCCGGCTAAGTTGATGTTCTCAGCCAGATTTCCGAGAAACATCCGGGCAAACTCAAAAGAGCTGTTCCCAGACAAGATGAAATCAATACATGATCGCATCGAGGTGAAGAACTGCTGCACCACTTGACGTGTCAGCTCCTCCATGGCATCACCACCTGGGGAGAATTCTACTGAAATGCTCCCCGATCCTTTTTCTATCAATGGACGGGGGATGTAAACAGATTCTTCCGGTTCAGGAATCGGGCTAATGACAGGTGCAGCAGGAGCAGGAGTGGCCACCGGCACTTCTGGGGCCACTACGTCTGTAGAAACCTCCACGGCAGATGAAACAACGGTAGGCTCGACTCCTTCAGGATCCTCGGTCGAGGTTTGGGCTGTACGGCCTTTCGGGTAGACACTGACCGCTGAGTCTTCTACCTGAGCTTCCTCAGTGCCCTCTACAAATTACCAGAACGTCAGCCATGACAGTAAAAGGAAAATATTCAAAATAGCAATATTTTCTTACCTAGCTGAGGGTCCAAAGATGACGAATTCTTGGGCGAATCCTGCAGAGTGGAAGTCTCCCCGACTTCAGTGGTTGCCTTCTCTTGAGGCATCTCGGCAATTGGAGTCTCAACTCTTTCCGGCTGGATCAGCTCTTGCACCATCTCCTCGATATGCGAGGAAGTTGCAGCCTCGATGTCCGCAGCCAACCCTGCAGCATAAAAGGAAAATGTCAGAACCTCTTCTTCCAAAGGGAAATTAGGTCAAACGGCGAAAAGAGTACCTTCAGCAGGAGTAACTGCCGCTGGTAGTGGCGCCGTCACCAGCTCACACCCATATAATTCCTCCTCCGAGATATGTGAGAATTTACTCGGATTAGGAGGAGCGGGTTCATCGCCAAAGTCAACCTCATATTCAAAATCGACTTCCTCTTCGGATGATGAAGATGACAGTTCGACATGAGAAGCCTCGGCAAGCGGGGCTTTGCCACCAAATACCCCTGTGGTAGGGCTAGGGTCAACTACCCGCGAGCTGGACATCAAAATAGTAGGGGACCCAGGCTGGTGTGCCTCATCCCTCCTCTCCTGAGCTGAAGAAGACTAGGGCTGGGTTGAGACCCTTGGAATCTCAACGTCATCCCTGCCCATTATGTCAACCTCGAACGGCTCAGCTTCACCAGCTGCAGTGGGTTCATCAGCTGCGGCGGGTTCATCAGCAGCGGTAGGTTCACCAGTAAATTCCCCTGCCTCTACAATCCTGGGGCCCCTGCTACGCAATCCACGAGTACGGATTAAGGGGGCATCGTCTGCATCTTCCTCTTCTTCCTTCTGTCTGTCAACACCAGAAGGAATGGCCTCGGACGGGGAAACTGCGGCCGTCAAGTCTCTCCGGACCTTCTTTGGGGCAGGCTCAATGGTGGAAGTAGAGCCCTGAGGACGCTTACGCACTGCCTGTCGACCCGTTGCTGCTCGCGGCTCCCCCTTCGACACCCTTCTGACCTCCTTCAGAGCCGCCAGGTACTCCTCGACGCCTCGCGTGCGTTTGTTGGACTCCACCCTTGCTTCGTAAGATGCATTGATACTCCCAATGCATGAGTACTCCGGAGCAAAGTCAGGCGTTTGGTTGGCTTGGAAGTACCAGGTACAGAAGCAAAAGCTTGTACAGCCTTTCGGCCCCTTGGGAGGCAGACGAAAAAATATCTCCGTCCCTCGGCCACACTATAATACCAAGCCTGAGCGCCTTCAAACAAGTTCCCGCTAAAGGCGAGTTGAGCATTGGGGTTACCGACGTATAACTGATCATAGCCGAACTGTCGGGCGAAGCGATTCGGCATGTACGGCTCGATCGTGCATGAATTTCCTTGTCGAAAAAGCACATACCCGGGCCGAATATTGACCAGCCACCAGAAAACTCCTGACGACAGCCTCGTGAAGTTATCTGGACCCACGAAGTCAGCACACTCATCCCCGTACGATGCACCAGGAATCTCGGGGAAGCAGCGATTGAGCTGGTAGTTCGTAGCGTCTAGAAGACACTTCCGGATGAAATACATGTAAGTATGACGCCAGCTTGAACTCTCCAACCGCTGTACGAAAGGGGTAAACCCCTCACACCAAGACACCAGCGTCATCAGGGAAAGGTAGTGCATAACGTACCAAGCCATTAGGTACGTGTAGGGAAGCTCAACCCGCGGGTTGGGACGCTTTACCGTCGGCTCACCCCGAGAATCAACAGCCTTCTCTACCCTGCAGAAGTTCTGAACTAGGGTCCGCAACCCGCTTTGAATACCGGCTGCCATGGCCGGGAGGAGGGCTATGGACCTACCATAAGCCAAGAGCATCGCCGGATACACCACGTCGGCAATGATCACTTCATGTGGCAGTATCGGCACCACACAGCGCTTCAACCACAACATCAAGAAGCCCGCCAACAGTGCTCGATTGGAGATAGGGATCCGGGCTTGGTGATGGAAACTTTCAAAAACCGTGTCGGGTTTGAAAGTATCCTCGTTCGATTCCGTGGTGTAGGAGTCTACGGACGCCTTGATCCTGTCAGCAATTTCCTCGTCGGAGCTGGGAGCCAGTCGGGTCACCGGATGGTCTTTTTGATTGATACCATTGAACAAGTAGCTTACCCAAGACAGCTGCTTGACTCCCCTAGTCCTCCAAGAGGTTATCTGGCCGCAGATGTGGAAGTGACATAACACCTCCCAATAAGTCTCGTACACCCGAGGAGACTCTTTCCTCAAAAGGTGAAGCTCCTCAGTGGTCGGGACGTACTCCTCATAAGAAGTATCCCCCATTACCAGCCCTGAGACTTCGTATAACTCGTGCATGGCAAGACCCATTTCGCCGACCGGAGTGAAAAATGTCCCCGTCAGAGGGTTATAGCGTTCTAAGATCCCAAAGAGGTTTTGAGAACTTGGTGGAATGCCAGACTGCACGGCCCTGACCGCTTAGTACAATTCCACATGCTCTAACAGGCCCCCAAGATCGGCAAGGACGAAGCTCACTATCCTGCCCCACCAATACTTCTCAGTGGAATGGATCCACCCGGGCGAACGGAAATCGGCCGGAAAATCACCCCCCACTTTCATGAATGCATTAAGGAAGGTGGTGCCCAGTTTAGGAGTTTCTCCTACTGGGTGATCGGTCCTGAGCAGCCCGAGAAACAGGCCGAAAACATCCTTCTCATGACCAGCATGATATACCCTCTTGGAGCCCAGGTTGCCGAGAGTCACCTCAGGGACGGGTCGGGAAATCTCCCATGTCATCTTCCGAGGGACAGACATGTGCTGGAGATAAGATAGTGGGTACATCCTCTCCATGTTCGGAAGAAAGAATCTTCTATCCCCTATCTCACGGAGCCATTTATAATCTCCGTCGTGCAAGGAATGGCCACCCTCGCTAATTTTGTCTCCGAAGAAGAAAGCAGGTTTCTTCATCGTGACGCGAGAATTCGTTGTGAATGCCACGTCAGTCATGAGCTCCCGGAGGGTCGCCGCGTCTACATTGGAGAGCCTCTCCCTTCGCTCATGCGACTTGTCGGTCGTCACGGGAACAGTCCTTTGCAGCACAAAGATTAAATCGCGGTCAATACCACCGACGTGCCCGAAGTGGCACTTCTTGGAGAGTGGGTTGGAGGAGTATCGCACTGCAGAAGAAAACGACACTTGATCAGAAATTTAAACGAAAGCGATTAAGTGTCTATAATTCAGACGCAGAAGGGATTCCAGACACAGAGATTGTCAAAATTCGCGTTTGGACCTGACAATCGCGAGGCCCGTATGGAGCTCGCGTTTCAAATCCAAGACTTAGGAGATAATTTCCAAAGTTTTGGACTCAGACGCAAGATCCTTGAAGACCTGCGTCTGACAACGCAAAATGCAAAAATCAAGTCTGCGTCCGAATCTTTCACAATTAGAAACTTCTAAGTGATGAGTTCGGAACGCAAGACTTACTGCGGCCCTGTATTCAACAAGCAAACGCAGGTTCGAGCAGATCAAAGCAGCAGGGTCATCAAACCCGCGCCTTGTTTATCAACTCAAAGACTGCATCAGAGAATTAAGAATGGTTTCGAGCCCGCGTTGGCGGGTCACCTTCGAAAGGAGATTTAAGAGTTTAAAGAACTCTGTAAACCTTTTTTAATGGCGGAAGTTAAGCCCGACGGCGTTATACCTGAGATGGGGGCTTCCTGCATGGAGGAACCTCCCCTCGGAGTCTCAGTAGCAATCGCTTTTGAAGACGAAGCAGTCGGTTTGGCCTTAGGTGCCATTTGAGAATCAAAAAGAGCTGATGTTAGATGGAGGAATTGAGAACAAAGGAGATCCTTTTCTCAAAAAACCTAACAGGCGCGCTCGAAGATGAAGATGGAAGACTAATGATAGTTTTCTGGATAACTGCTGCCATTTATAGGCACAGCGATTCGCAAAGATACGCGGCGCAAGGCTCGATTGATTCGACACCAAATCGTCTTTTGACGCGTGGACAGTGCATTTAATGCAGCGTGAAGTTCGCTCGCCAAAAAGAAGACGTCCCGTCGGCTCCACGGGACACGTGGCATTGCACTCATGGCATGGCACGAATTCGCACCCAATAGTCGTGCGTCTTTAATAGACGCACCCTTTCAACACGTCCAGCACTCATGGCATGGCACGGATTCGCACCCAGTAGTTGTGCGTCTTAATAGACGCACCCTTTTAACACGGCCAAGGTCGCGTCCAGAAGGTCGCGTCTTTCCAAAGTTGGCATCCTTCCAACCCAGCCAAAAGTCGCGTCTGCCTTATGGAACAACAGCCGCGTTTCCATGAAAGTCGCGTCTTTAAAGCTGCGATCAAAAGGACTGGCGTTCAGTCCCTGTTTCTGCAAAGCAGTTCAACAGTACACTGGCACGAGCAGACGACCGCCTACTCCTAGCTTAAAGTGCACCCACGACAGACTTAAAGCAACCGGGGAGGTTTAGACTGAGTATCTAAACACTCAACACGATCAATTTTGGCGGTTTCAAAGAGTTTCACAGTACACTCACGAAGACCATACTCCAGATAAGATCAAACCCGGAGCATTGACAGTTCTGTCATGAGGGTGAGCTCAGCTAGAGTCCAAAGTATTTCGAAATCCGTTCTATTTAACTGCGGAATGTCGAAAACTTTGGAGGGGGTTCTGTAGGCTGTCTAAAAATTACTGAACGATAAGCCATTAAAAAGCAGAATTTCAAGTTCTAGGCGCGAGGGACCAAACCCGCGTCCCAGCATCAAGGCGCGAGGGACCAAACCCGCGTCTCAACATCAAGACGCGAGGGTCCAAACCCGCGTCTCAACATCAGGGCGCGAGGGACCAAACCCGCGTCTCAACATCAGGGCGCGAGGGACCAAACTCGCGTCTCAACATCAAGGCGCGAGGGTCGACGCCCGCGCCTCAACACCAAGGCGCGAGGGTCCAAACCCGCGCCTCGGTTATAACTGCCCTGGTTATGGGGCCAGTCACCGCCCACATATCGGGGAAGTTAGCCCCCATTATGGAGTGTTTTTAGGGGACACGTTCATTCCTGAAACCTCTATAAATAGCACAGTCGCTATGAAGAAAGGGGAGATCATAAAGGGTCAGACAGACATACGGGATAAGAAAGAGAAAGAGAGATAAACAGAGAGAGTTCAGCTCTTCAAGCTAACTTGCTGCATACAAGTTGCTCTTTGCCTACCACCTCTTCGAGAGTTTTGGTGGACAGAGCTGTGTTACTCCGTCTACCCTCCGAAGAAAGGATCCCCTGAAAGTCTCGACGTTCACCCGGTCAACGGAGAACAAGATTCACTCTCCATCGCCACTTGAAGAACCCAGCATTAAACAAAGGGGAGATTCAAGACTCAACATCTCCCCTCCCTTGTAACTGGAATATTAGTGTTCGTTGTAATTTTTCGTTTGATTCAAGGAAATTTTACTTCGACCTGCACACCCAAATTTTCCGGCGCGTATAATTCTTTTTTATTTTTACTCGAGGACGAGCAAAAAGATAAGTGTGGGGGTGTGATAGGTAGTAAAAAGTGCATATTTATTACTACATTTACTATCATATTTTCCTATTTATTCTTATAATTATGCACTATTACTAATGTTTTATTATTTAATGTGTGCAGGCCTTGAGTAATTATTTAAATAAAAGAATAAAGCCTAAATGAAGCCCAGAAGCCCCAAAAAGCCCATGTGCAAGCCCAAGTGCAAAAGTTGCAATTACCAAGTGTCAAAGTTGCAATTACCATGTGCAAAATTTGCAATTACTAAAAGAAGAGAAAAAGAATAGACTTCTACTCAATCCTAATTACTTGCAGGACAAGGATATAGATAAGGGAGAAGAGTGCAAGGATTACAAAATCGTTTTAAAAGATTTGGAAGATTTGGATTTAGGGTAACTTGCTTCCCAAGTTATCCCGAATTTTCAAAATAAAGAGTCAGTAGGCCAGATCTAAAAGGATATACCCAGATGGACGGACCAGAGGAGGCCACGCGTGAAAGCGCGTGGCCAGATGCTATAGAATGGCCGCGAAAACGCGGCCATAGCCGCGTTTCCGCGGCAATACAGATGAATCTGGCGATCAGTTTTCGTGGAGTCGTACCGGGACTCTACTTCTTCCATCTCCTATAAATACCCCTGCAGAGTAACAGAGAAGGGCGTGGAGTCAAGAACAGAAACGAGCTTAAGGTTTTTCTTTAGATTCTCTCTAATTTGTAGATTGTAACTTAGGTTTGTTTTAGTTTTCTTTTATGTAATTTTTTTTTTATGTAACTGAGAGGAGAGACGAGTTTCATGGAGGAAGGAGATCAAGCTTGTACTAAGGTGACATCGGTGTAAGTCTTTTCTTCCATTGTTATAAGAATCAAATCGAAGTTCTGTTTCTTCTTTATTCTTGTTTTGTTTTTGTTTCCCTCTTTTGTGTTTGTTGATCCAAGTAAAACCAATAGCCTCGAAGTTTCCTTCTCCTTGCAAATGCCGTTGATGGTTTATGAAGATGAACATCCATTTTCATAGTAGTATAGCTCGCCCTTTTATTTCATAGTGTAAATCAGAAATGGGGAAGGTCTTATATTCTATGCTTCGCTCGCCTTCAAAGAAAGGTACATCGTTGATACGGTTCAAAGGTAAGTAGACGCCGAAGAGGTAAGTATGTTTTTAGTTTTTAGTTTTCTTTCTTTTATTTCTTTAGTTTAGATTACCAACACTACAATATTCCCAATCTCTTTCACTCTTTTTCATTGTAAATATCATTGTAACCTAAAAGAGAACTTACTTCACAAGCTTCCATCGCTAGTCCCTACCTGTGGATCACGACCCGTATAGCCACTTGCTATAGCGGTAGAATTGAGCACCCTGCACTATTATTTTAAAAGTTTTAAAATTCTGTATTTTTTGTGCAGGTAAAATCTCAATCAACTGGGCGGTCGATCGGTAAAGGGCCAGTATCTTAAATAAATTTATTTTTGAAATCCTCTTTGAAATTTAATTTAACTACTTTGAAACTCTCTACAAAAATAAGTTCATGTATTATCTTTAGAGCTCAAACACGTGTGATAATAGATCAACACAAGGAATAAAAATTTGAACTACTTTTTCTAAATTTTGAAGTACTTTTCAAAATACTTTTCTAAATCCATAAATACAAAATTCTATTTTGTAAACATCCTAAACTATCAAAAATATTTCATGATTTTGGAACAAAACATAATAACTAGTTTGTGTGTAAATCTCATGAGCAATCCAAATCCTAAAACTTGATTTTAATAAAACTAAATTCTACATAGTATAAATGAAAAATATTTTCTTCTTGTGTCCTTCAATTTGCATATTTTGATCTCTTGAGCTTGTCTCCATCTTTGTGTGCTAGATATGTTCTTGGTGCTAAAGGTCTAAAATTACCATGATGTTAGCTTCAAAACTTGGCTTGTATGTCTTTATAAGAAGCTAAATATAAACACACAATAATCCTTATAAAACTGAAACTTAGATAGTCAAAAATTATTAGTACAAATAACCATATGAGATAATCATCATCAAAATTAGGATGATGAATCTTTGGGCCCACCACAAGCGAAGTTTGGTCGCTCCCTGTGGATGTTACCCATCAGATCATGTGCGAATTAGTTAGTGCACCAATCGTTAACAAGTAATACAGTAATAAAGAGTGTCGAACCCATATGAATTGTAGTCCTCCTAAACAAAACTAATTGAAACTAATTTTATTTGAACAATGATATTAAGAGTGTTATGGAAAGTATAATAAGTAAACTATTCTAAAAGGATTGACTTTATAGGAGAAAGTAGCTAAGACAATAGATTTTGGCTATATAATCAGATATAAAACAAGTGCTTGTCTTAAATAAATTCATCACTCATGTTAACAATCAAAAGTTCCTATATCAAGTAGTAATCTCTCTGGAGCAAAACTAATTCTATCCCTTGATGAGAACCTTCATTCTTTCGCTCTAATAGATTTACAAGCTAAGGGATGCATGAAGAGTTGTAGTTTTTCTCACATGATTACACAAACTATGTATCTCCTCTCAGTCACAACATGTGAGGTTGTGCTCTTTATTTCTATGATTTATATTAAGTTATCTCCTCTCGATTTCAAACTTGTCATCTATATAATTGTGGCCATCAATTATTAAATATAAAAACAAAAATAAATACTTAACTTAGAGTAGAATCATGATACTAACACAAAGCAAAAAGTTTATATATTCATAATATTTCTACATCAATGCCCTAGCCAAAGAGAATTAGTTCATAATT
Organism: Agave tequilana; assembly: GCA_038442645.1. Classification (NCBI taxonomy): domain Eukaryota; kingdom Viridiplantae; phylum Streptophyta; class Magnoliopsida; order Asparagales; family Asparagaceae; genus Agave; species Agave tequilana. The sequence goes on from JAVJIF010030868.1 coordinate 252,494, forward strand.
AGAAAAGTGCAAAGCATGATTTTCAAAATTAAAAACATCATCAAAACTAATTTAGAAATAAAAGGGAAGAAAGAACCAATATGTAGAAATCCCTGAATTTGATTCTCTGCGACTCTCCTTCTCCAAATCACCAATTCTCTAGTCAGCCATTACCTTTAGAAACTGAAAAACTAATTTTATTTAAGAATTTCAATTAAAGAGACAGATATTTTTTACAATGGTTTGCACGTCCTTTTATTGACTACAGAGACATTAAGAGTCTGAGTAGAAGTCATAGAGGAGTCTCCTAATTATACACGAACTCTACAAAAAATTACAACCCTAGTCTCTTTAGTATTCAGCTGCCTGGCCGAAGTATTCGGCTGCATAGCCGAAGGCTATGATTAAAAACATCCTAGGATGTAAACGGATTCGACTATGATGGCTTACTGTTGACTGGTCACCAGCTATGTAGAAGAACTAGTCGGCTGCATAGCCGAAGTCTTGAAGATTTTGACTCTCATATTTTGGTCATCTCCTATGTGTGAGATTTTAATCTCATTTAACATTGTTGATTCATCTTTGAATTCTCTGTTCTTTGTATATCGATCTATAACCATCTTCTTTTTATTAGTTTTTGTCCTTTTCTCTCTTTATTCAATTCATGCTCTTAACCTGAATACTGCAAAAACACAAGAAAATATACCCACACAACGTTAAATGTGAAAAATTTATAGGCATAAAAGTGGTTTAAATCATGTACATAACACACCCATCACACTCCCATACATATCTTTTGCTAGTCCTCGAGCAAAAGCTTAATCTAAAAAGAAAAAGAAAAGAAAACTAAAAATTCTAGAAATGAAATAAAAATCATAACTCTTTTTTGTAAGAATCACGGTTGCACTCAGCATGTTCAACAAGCCATTAAACCCCTAGATTACCCTAGAGACTGAGTATTATCTCGTAAGGTGGATATACCTATAAAATTTGGTGAAAGAGTAGAAAATGTTAAGGTAAAAAAAAAATAAAGAAAGAGTAAATAAAAGAAAGGAAAATAAAAATATTTTTATTCAACAATCATCAGTTATCAAATAAGATCAATAATTTCCATAAGTAATCCTTTTCAAACTCATTTTCCTTTCTTAGAAATTTCAAATCCTAGTATATCGTATCATTCTTCCTAAGTTTTTTTGATCATATGCATCTTCATGAGCGCTTGTGTTCTTAGCTTGGGACTTTGATTCAATCTTTTCATACTTGTATATATATATTATTATTATGGGAGTTTTGAAGTATTATCACATCATTACTCTTTAAACACTCTTTTTTTTAAAATATACCTTATGCATGGGAGTTGAAAAGTATTACCACTTTATTGCCCTTTAAGCACTCTTTTTTTTATAAACATATACTCATCTAACCCTCTTTTGTGTAAATATTTAGGTTTCTTAAGACCAAGATACCTAACTATTTGAGCATTATGTTGGCCCAAAGGCCCATCACTCTAGTTTTGATGATGATCAACTCATGTAGTTATAGTACTAATGATCTTGTGTTTAATTAGTGACAGATTTATGATCAAGATCTTAGTAGGTGTGTAACTTCAACAAAGGATTAAAAGTCAAGTTTTGGAGCTAGCACGGTTTGATTCACGAACCTATGCATCAAGACCATATCAAGTACTCAAGAGGAGTTGAGCTCGTTGGATCGTGTTTGGACCAAGTCAAGAAGATGAGAAGACTTCAAGTGAAGACTTCAAGATCAAGACTTGTGTCTAGGTTTGTTTTTGTAAGATTTTGTTTTTAGATAAAATGTAAAGGATAGAATAGTTGGTGGATTGCTCAAGTATATCTTATACACACACACTCTTAATTTAGTTTAGTTTTCATAAAAGAATTTTCATTTTAGAAAAGAGTTTTCATTTTGGAAAATTAAGTTTTGGAAAAATCAATTTTAGAAAAATACAATTTTTAGTTTCGAGCCAAAATTTTCCAAGATACAAAAATAGTTCAAATTATTTGTAACATGTCTTGATTTTACTCAAACATGTTTGTTTATCAAAGTATAATACTGAACCTATTTTTGTAGATTTTTCATGATTTTATGGGATTTTATTTTAACCAAAAATAACAAGTTTTAATCCCAGATCTGGCTTCTACCGGTCGACCGGACGGTCGACCGCGCTTGAAGTCGGTCGACCGACGTGCACAGACGTGCACGCCAGCAGTACTGGAGGGCCGGTCGACTGACCTGGTCGACCGTCCAGAGAGCTCTGCTCTCTGGAAATGCCCCGATCGACCGGGAGGTCGACCGGCAGAGAGACCTGCTCTCTGTTCCAGAGGCTCGGTCGACCGGGCCGTCGACCGCTGCCCCAACGGTCAGAAATATGACCGTTAGCGGTCGACCGGCCGGTCGACCGACAGCTCAGTCTGGCTCCCAACGGCTAGTTTTTTTAGCTCTATAAATTGGGGCATTTGGGGGCTGTTTTCTACAAGATTTTAGGAGAGTTTTTGAGCCAGTTTTCCCACTCTTTCAAAAGGTTTTTCTCCACTAATTTGAGAGCAAATATTTTCAATCAAAAGGAGAGTTTTATCAAGAGTGTTTAAAAGTGATTTCTTAAGTTTTTCCTCCACCATTTCCATCCTTGTTTTTCTCAAAAACACTTGAGCAACCCATTGACATATTCATCCTATAGGAGTTTTTGTGAGAGTGTTTATTGGTGATCAATGTGTTTAGATCACCAAGAGTTCTTTCTTGTACTTTGAGGAGGCGGACGAGTGCGTTCGCGATTGTTTCGAGTTCGTGTGTGAACTTGGTGTTTGAGGTGCGGCCTCGGCGAGCTAGTGAGCTTGCGGTGTGTACGGGACTAGGGAGTCCAAGAGATTGTAGGTGTTGCGGCACCGAGTGATCCGGTGGGATCGATTATAGTGGAAATCCTTCAAGTGTGAAGGCGGGGATGTACAGCAAGTGTGCTCGAACCTCGAAATAAATCCCTCGTGTTTGCGATTGCTCTCTCTATCTCTTGTCTTTATATCTTGCATACTTTCATTATTGTCTTTATCTTTATATGCTTGATATTCATTGTGTGCTTAATTGTATATGCTTGGGGATTGTTTGCTAACACTAGTTTTCAACCAAGAGAGCCAACGCGGCACCTCAACTCTTATTTAGAGGAATCTTGAGGAGTTAGTCCAGAGCCCTTCACGGGAAATTCGGCTACACTCTTGTGTTAAACTTGGTGTTTAGTTTAATAAGTTTTTAATTCCGCATTTAGTGACCATTAGATTAGCCATCACCTATTCACCCCCTAGGTGATTTCAATTGATATCAGAGCCAAGTGCTCTTGATTTGGGTCTTACAACCTAGAGTTAAAGATCCTCATTTATAGCTAATCACAATATTTGTACACACACCATGGACTTCATGACACCTCCCACTTTTGACATTCTTAACATTCAAACTTGGAAGGTTAAGATGTCTTTATACCTCAAAGCCTTAGGAATTCATGTTTATCTTGCTACAATTAAAGATTCATATGTTAATGATAGCAAGTATATTGAGGCTAACTCAAAAGCCATTCATGCTTTGAAGAGTACCCTAAATGATGAATATTTATCTAGGGTATCTAACATTGATTCGGCTTTTGTAGCATGGAACATCATCACCTCCCTTGGCGAAAAAGATCTATATTATGCGGGGAGCGATTCGGATGTTGGAAGCGACACCTCCAACGTGTGCTACAAGGTCCAAGGGGATAACCCCCTTGAGGTAACTACCGAATCCGAGGTAGATGAAGATAATAACATGTCATATAATAAGCTTGCATCTTTTTGTCAACAACTCTTAGAAAAATATGACATGCTTAGGAAAGATAATAAAAATTTGAAAAAGAATTTTGATTGCATGTTAAAAAAAATGATTCTTTTAAAAATAAAATTGCATGCATTGAAAAAGAAAATGAATGTTTAAAAAATGAAAATGTTTTCTTGATGTCTAAATTAAGTGATCTTTGTGAAGGAAACACTAATTTGAAAAATAAAATTGTTTTGGTGGAAAAACAAAAGGAAATTGCTTTACAAGAAAATACTTATTTAAAAATAAAAATTATTTCAAAAGAAAAGGAACAAGAAAATGTTTCTAAAAAGAACAAGAAAAATGATTCTCAATCTCATCATGCTTTACATGCCACTACTAATGAGATGAAATTTTTGAAAAATAAAATAAATTGTTTGAGCTCAACTTTGAGCACATGTGCATTTAACCATTCTAAATTGGAGTCCATGTTTTCAAAGAAACAAACTCAACATGCTCATGCACATCACCCTCATCATGCATATGCACATTTTGCTAGCCACAATCACACACACACATATGCATCCTAAGGTGTACAAATGTACACATTGTGGCCGCAAAGGCCATTTAGCAAAATTTTGTTATGATAAGATAAATGTTTTAAATTTTGCTAATAAAAATGTTTGGGTTCCTTACAAAGCTAACCCCCAAGGACCCAAAAGAAAATGGGTACCAAAATCCCCACCTTGTGTTTTTAATGTAGGTGAGGGCTCTCACAAAACGTGAGAGAGATGGTGCCTTGATGGTAGATGCACATGGATTTGATGGACACATATTAGATGCATCGCTATCAAGGAGTTTTGGTGGAACAACCACCACGTTTTGGAGATTTGAAGCATAGTTTTTTGGTTTGGTAACTATCTCTAAAACTCCTAATTTATTTACATGCTTTTACATACATATTATCATATAGCATGTTCATGTTTTATTTTGTGCTTCATGTGGCAAATACATGATTAGATGTAGTATTTGTCAAAACTTGTATTTATACGTGTACAAATAGTGAGCAACAAATTGATTCATATATGTTTGCACTTCATTATTTATTTGTACTCACTATAAGCACATGTATAGGCTAGTTTTGATGATTCTCTCATTTACGCATGTTTTGCCTATCTTCATGTTTTACTTCATGTATATGTATTTTGTATTCAAATCTAATAAATATACATGTATACCCGTGAGTCTCTTGTCTTCATGCAAATTATATCATAGACTCTTTTATATTTGGGATATGTATGCATATGGTTAGGATTGAATAAATCATACATATACCTAGAAGTTTGTTTTTAAGATGAAAAATGAATTTTCACGTTTTAATTATAAAATAAGATTTATGTTTGATTTGAGCTTTATTGACAATTTTCATGAAAATGTTAATTACATGATTCTTGTACACTCACATTTTATTTGTTTTGTCATGACCTTGTTTCATGTACATCTTTTATGAGCTTTATAGATTTCAAGTGTCAACCTTTATGTATTTAGTATGCTTCATGGATTCATATGTTTTTGGTTTCATGTTTTTGAAGGATCTTTAACTAGTTTTCCAAAAATTATCTTTAACTAGTTATTTATTCTTCAATTGGTAGTTTATGAGTTATACACTATTTTCACTTCATAATTTCAATTGGTATCATAATTTCATTTGGTATCACAATTGATATATTTTGTATACTCATAATTTTGTTTCCTATATATGTATGCCTTCAATGACAATTTCTTTTATCATTTCCATACATATATATGATGTGTTTGTGCTTGATTTACAATTGATTCACATAATTAAAGCACAAAGTTTAAGCTAAGCTTAATTTAAAACTTTATTTTCAATTGGCATCTCAATTGACCTCTTATAAGCTTATTCAATCTTTTAAATTGGTATCAATATGCTTCAATTTCATTTGTTATAAATTTCAATTGATATCAATATGTTTTATCTTAAGAAAACTTAAAAATTTGTAATGTTTATTTACAATATTGGTATTTACATTTGGTATCTTTTACTAAGATATCTTAAAATTTGTTTTATTAAGAAAAATTCAAATTTTGTATTAAAAATGTTTTGATGTGTATTGCCTATATGCAAGGAGAGCTTAACATCTCTTCTACATTTAGATTCATGTTGAGTGTATCTTGTATTAAGGAGCTTGATAACTCTTCTTTATGTGATACACGTGTGTGGGGAGAGCTTCTCATCTCCTCTTATGCATTGCATATTATGCGTTATATGAATTAGGGCTTGTCACCCCTTCTTCATGTAATGCATGTATGTAGGGAAGTTAACTTAGCGTCTTCCTCTTCATGAATGTATATCGCATATAACTTTTATTGGTTGCTTTAATTTGTTTTTACTTTAACCCCTTTGTTGATGATTGAGAAAAAGAGGGAGAAGTATTTGGTATATATATGCATGTTTTCCTTGCTTTATTCATAAAGGGGGTGAAGTATTTATGTTTATGCATATTTGTTTTGTTTTGCAAATAGGAGAAAAAGAATTTGATGCATGTTTATCACCATACATTTGCATACATGTTTATGTGCTTCATGGCATATTATTTGTTTATTGTTATGCATGAGTTAAGGGGGAGCTTCTTTGAAGCTTTACTTTAATCCATGCATATATAACTCCATGAGTTTTGTCATCATCAAAAAGGGGAGATTGTTGGCCCAAAGGCCCATCACTCTAGTTTTGATGATGATCAACTCATGTAGTTATAGTACTAATGATCTTGTGCTTAATTAGTGACAAATTTATGATCAAGATCTTAGTAGGTGTGTAGCTTCAACAAAGGATTTAAAGTCAAGTTTTGGAGCTAGCACGGTTTGATTCACGAGCCTATGCATCAAGACCATATCAAATACTCAAGAGAGTCGAGCTCATTGGATCGTGTTTGGACCAAGTCAAGAAGATGAGAAGACTTCAAGTGAAGACTTCAAGATCAAGACTTGTGTCTAGGTTTGTTTTTGTAAGATTTTGTTTTTAGATAAAATGTAAAGGATAGAATAGTTGGTGGATTGCTCAAGTATATCTTATACACACACACTCTTGATTTAGTTTAGTTTTCATAAAAGAATTTTCATTTTAGAAAAGAGTTTTCATTTTGGAAAATTAAGTTTTGGAAAAATCAATTTTAGAAAAATACAACTTTTAGTTTTGAGCCAAAAATTTCCAAGATACAAAAATAGTTCAAATTGTTTGTAACATGTCTTGATTTTACTCAAATATGTTTGTTTATCAAAGTATAATACTGAACCTATTTTTGTAGATTTTTCGTGATTTTATGGGATTTTATTTTAACCAAAATAACAAGTTTTAATCCAGGTCTGGCTTCTGCCGGTCGACCGGACGGTCGACCGCGCTTGAAGTCGGTCAACCGAGCCGGTCGACCGACGTGCACAGACGTGCACGCCAGCAGTACTGGAGGGCCGGTCGACCGACCCGGTCGACCGTCCAGAGAGCTCTGCTCTCTGAAAATGCCCCGGTCGACCGGTAGAGAGACCTGCTCTCTGTTCCAGAGGCTCGGTCGACCGGGCCGGTCGACCGCTGCCCCAACGGTCAGAAATATGACCGTTGGCGACAGCTCAGTCTGGCTCCCAACGGCTAGTTTTTCTAGCTCTATAAATTGGGGCATTTGGGGGCTGTTTTCTACAAGATTTTAGGAGAGTTTTTGAGCCAGTTTTTCTCACTCTTTCAAAAGTTTTTTCTCCACTAATTTGAGAGCAAATATTTCCAATCAAAAGGGGAGTTTTATCAAGAGTGTTTAAAAGTGATTTCTTGAGTTTTTCCTCCACCACTTCCATCCTTGTTTTTCTCACAAACACTTGAGCAACCCATTGACATATTCATTCTATAGGAGTGTTTTTGTGAGAGTGTTTATTGGTGATCAAAGTGTTTAGATCACCAAGAGTTCTTTCTTGTACTTTGAGGAGGCGGACGAGTGCGTTCGCGGTTGTTTCGAGTTCGTGTGTGAACTCGGTGTTTGAGGTGCGGCCTCGGCGAGCTAGTGAGCTTGCGGTGTGTACGGGATTAGGGAGTCCAAGAGATTGTAGGTGTTGCGGCACCGAGTGATCCGGTGGGATCGATTATAGTGGAAATCCTTCAAGTGTGAAGGCGGGGATATAGAGCAAGTGTGCTCGAACCTCGAAACAAATCCCTCGTGTTTGTGATTGCTCTCTCTCTATCTCTTGTCTTTATATCTTGCATGCTTTCATTATTGTCTTTATCTTTATATGCTTGATATTCGTTGTGTGCTTAATTGTATATGCTTGGGGATTGTTTGCTAACACTAGTTTTCAACCAAGAGAGCCAACGCGGCACCTCAACTCTTATTTAGAGGAATCTTGAGGAGTTAGTCCAGAGCCCTTCACGGGGAATTCGGCTACACTCTTGTGTTAAACTTGGTGTTTAGTTTAATAAGTTTTTAATTTCGCATTTAGTGACCATTAGATTAGCCATCACCTATTCACCCCCCTCTAGGTGATTTCACATTAAACTTGTAAATTTATTTTTTATAATATATATATATACACACACACACGCACACACACACACACACACACACTATATTTTAAGTAGGTCAAATCATCCTCATATCCCAAGCTTTAATTATTGTGTAAGTATAGGGAAGATGCATATTCACGTAGACAAATTCTAGATAATATTCAATATTTGAACTCTTCATCTTTTTTCTAAGAATTAGGGATTCCATCAAATTGATTTTCCTATCTAGTTCAAACTATATGGCTACTATGTCCCTTAAATACTAGTTAAACTTGTTGAATTTTTTTAATTTTTTTAGAAACTTAAAAAATTGAAATAAAAACCTAGAAAGACCTAAAAAAAATATAAAGAAAAATTAAAAGAAAAATACTAGTCCTAAAAACACTCCCCATAATGCATGCCTTTCTCTTTTTCCTCCCCCACTTTCCGAACATGATCTTATAATGTGTGGCTCTGCATTGTCATTCTTTTTCAATCCCTTAATCAATTTATATGTCTTTTTCATCCCTTGCCAAATCATATTCATGAAAGTTTTATTATTTTCTGGTGGTTCTTGGTTAAAGAATTTTTCATCTTCATCTTGCGATTCATTAGATGAAGAAGAAACAACATCGGCCTCTGGTTGTGAACCCTCAGGCACCCAGTCTATTTGTAGATGTGCACAATGTGCAATGATAATTTTCTTATGCATAGCATTGTTAAAATCATCTATGTGCATCCACTTCCTATAGATTTGAGTCACAGGAACAGACAGTGGAAGAAAAGTTTTCTCCCATCCTTAGCATTAGCAAAATGGTGTGAAACAATTATCAACACATACAATAGTGTCTATCCTTTGTCATCATCATGTGCACAATGTTTAAAGCATTATTGCAGAAAGATGAAACATAAGAAATACCGAACACATTATAATTCAACCACCTACACAACATAACATTGCGGTAAACAATTTTGGCATCAATTCCTTAACCTTGGGCAGGTCTACAATCATTATATTGGCTCAAGGGGATAATCGCATTATTTGGATGATTCTAAAACTTATATAGTTTGTGACACAAATTATCTTCAAAGTATTTTTAGTACATAAGCTTCAAGAGTAGAAGTTTCAGCCTTAAAGAGGCGGTTCAAGTAACTGGACTCTGGCATAAAGAAAATATATTTGAAGATGTCCACTTGAAGTTTTTGAAGACCGAGGCTACTCTTGAATTTTTCTTGTATAAAATTTCTTAGTTGTTAAAGTTTAGTTTAATGGACTGATGCTCAAGAGTAGATACACACACATACACACACACAAAAGTTTTTCAAAATCAGTTCCATGATTTTTGTGTTGTTTATTTTAAAACATCAAGTTTTAATATTGTTTATGATATATAGTTTAAAATATGTTTAGTTTTCTAAACATATATTTTTTTTACCATAAATATATTATATTTTTGATAATACAGAATATTTTTCATAAAATTAAAACATTTTTTCCATGTACCAGGACAGTCGACATAGGTCCAGGACTATCGACTTATGATACTCAGTGCATAAGGCTGAGATATTTTCAGCTATCATTAGCCAGGTATAGCTGTTGACATGAGACCAAATAGAGAGTTATTATATTCTCAGTTTGTCAACAGGCTACCCAGTTGTCGATAGTGCTAATGCTACTTTTAAAAATGTGACTGTTAAGACATGACTGGTGACAGGCATGTGCCTGCTACCGACAGTGAGACAGTGAACTAGCCTGATTTGTCTCCTAATGGCTATAATTATTTATAAACCTGTCCAGATTCATTTGTACTGAGTTTTTCATATTTTCAACATGTTTTTTCAATGCTGGACGTACTGAATTTTTGTCTTTATACTTCTTCTATATAAAGGAGTGTTTAGAGATGGTTGAGAATAACACAAAATACAAGTTTGAAAAAGAAAATCAAGTGTCTGCAAAAGCCTTCAAGTTCAAAAAGTTTTCAGTGCTATTCTATCATATTCTCTCCACTTTTCTCACACTTTTTTCTTGAGACATCAATCCTTTCTACTGAGCTATAAGAAAAGGTGTAATAGAGAGTGTTTGCGGTCTTATGAAGATCACCCAGTCTTGTAATTCATTATTCTATGAGAGTTCCTCTTGGAAGGAGGGTAGTAAGTTGGAGTTGCGTCTCTAGATCTTGCGGGATCAAGCTCAGTTATAATCAAAAGTAATTATAGTGAAATTCTTTATTGCGGTAAAGGCGGGGACGAATAGCAAGTGGCTCGAATCTTGATAACAACTTCTTGTATTTGTGATTGGCTTGCATTTGATCTTTCTTACTTTCTCTTATTTTTTTCATTGATCATATTTACACTTGTTATTATTCTTGGAAACTAATTTTGTTTGAACTTTCTACATTCAAAAAGCAACTATGCACCTCAACTCTAATTTTAAGAGGAATCATGAGGGAAAGTTCAAAGCCTTCGTTAGGTATACAGCTTCATTTTTTTAATACTTGAGATATTTCTTAAGTACTAAGTGTATTATTGAATAGTTTAATTTTTAGTTGCTGATAATTGTATTCTATATTTCTTCTTTATTTGTATCACCTATTAACTTCCTTTAGGTAATTTTCAATTGGTATCAGAGCTTGGACTCTTACTTATAAGTTTCACCACCTATAAGTGATCCTACTTGACCATCACTATATTACTACACTCACATGGGAGATAATGTCAAGACCCCATCCAAGTTTGATAGACTTAACTTTCTCATTTTGAAAGTTAAGATAACTGTTTTCCTATAATCTTTAGGAAGTCGAGTAGCCAAGGCTATTACCAAGGCGTTTGTTGTCCCTAATGGTGATGAGGACGTAATTTGAGGCCAATGCTAAGGCCCATGCCCTATTGCAAGCACTCAATGATGATGATATTTCAAGTGTGACTAATTGCAAATCTACTTATGTAATTTGGAGTAATCTTGTTATTACCCATGAGGGGCCTCTCAAGTGATAAGGGCAAAAATTGATTGATTGTCGAAAAATCTAGAGTTTAGAAGGATGTTATCTGAAAGTAAAAGAAATCTCTGGCTTTTCGTAATTTATCCGCGATAGCAGGTGGCTAAGCGGGTTGAATCCACAGGGAGAAATACGATGGAAGCTTTTTGGTATGTTTACTAATTTGGTTTAGTGTCCTTCTTTGTTTTGAAAAAGAAAAGAAAAGAATCCTAAGTTAAAGTTAGTAGAAAGAAGACATAGAAAGGATAAGTATTTGCGTTTTGATTTTCTTTTAAAAGAAATTAAAAAAAAAAATTCGTGCTAAGTATTCCACAAGAGAACTTACCTCTTCAGTTGATTATCTAATCCTAGATCATTAGCGATGGTTTTCCTTGAGTTGGAGACGATCAAAGCATAGCCCATAAGATTGGAGTCAGTTTCATCCACATTAGATCATCAAAACTGAAATGGCAAGCATGATATAAGAAGACTATGAAAGCAATTCTATCGTCATGAATTATCAATGGAACTCACAAAGGCAAGGTTATTCCGAGCTATTAGATTCACTTGAATTGAGACATCGAGAGAGAAGAAAGTATTGTAGAAGAATTAAACACGAAGAAAATAACACAAAAAATAAAATGAAAGTAACTTTCGATTAAATAGAAAAATAATAAGAAAAAGGAGAAACTTACATCAATTGTCACTCTTGACTCCATTCTCTCTCTTAGACATATGAATCTCTTCTCTAATCTTTGTTACAGAATATAAAATGGAAAAGAAAACTGAAACTAAACTAATTTACACTCTAATTTTGATCTCTGGAAGTATTCTAAGATATCTCTCTGCTCATGCCTCTGCTGGGTGTTTATAAGAGCAAGCCTGGGGTAGTGACTCATCAAAATGCTGACTCATCAAAAGGTTTATTCTCAGAATTTTGAAGTTAAACTGTGAATATACTGAGAATATTATTTTCTTCTCTTGATTATAAATTTAATTGAGTTAGGTTACAACTAGCTGTCATATTGATTGCCAAATTTAATTCATCAAATGATTGAATTAGAAACAGTAGTCAACATAAAAATTGTAGCCTTTTAATTCTTATTTCTGAAGCTTCTTGAATCATCAGATTTGTATTTCTATAACAAGAGTTATGATCAAATTACTAATTGATACCAGTCTAAATCCGAATTTTGATTGAATTGTAGATTTTTGAAGTTTCCTTCTGTGATTTCATCTTGCTATTTAATCAAAGGGTATATTCTCAGATTTTAAATTTAAACCATAAATTTACTGAGAATATTCTTTTTTTTTCTTTACTTGGAGAATAATTTATTTTCAATCACAAATTTAATTGGATTTTCTTTTCAATCTCCAAATATGATTGCCTCAAGTCTCTGAATTTATTGGGTTTTTTGGGCTTGTTGGGCTCTTTTCTTTCTTTACTCCTTTTTTATAAAAGTCTGCACATCACTAAGCAAAAAGAGAATAAAAATGTGACAAGAAATAAGCAAAATTGATGAGTAATCACACCCCTATACCTATCTTTTGCTCCTTCTCGCGTAAAACATCAAAACTAAATTTAAGAAATTATTAGACCACTTTTGCAGGTCATGCGACTGCACTGAGTATAAGCACTAAACCGTTAAACCATGAGATTTTTTCTAGAGGATGACCTTTGTCTCGTGAGGGTTTTTAATGGATTACACCCATAAAATTCATAAAGATAGAGAAACAAATTGTTAATATATTAAAAACACATTTTGAAAGAGAAAAATATTTGAAGTATTATTTTAAGAATTAAGTAATCTATAAGTTATAGGAAAATCGAACCTTTTCATTCCTAAATTTAGTCTTTATTCAAAAACTTATTATCAATCAAGATAAGGAGTCAAACTGTATTTCTCATCTAGTCTGTTATTTTACCCTAAATTATTTGCACCTTTGTGAACGTGAAATTTTGATTCAGTGTTCTTTAACTATAACTCTTATGCCTTATTTTCTTCTTTTTTTATAATATTTTTAGCGGTATTACTTTTTAGTTCTATTGGGCTTTCTAATCTGCCCATGTAACGAGCTTATTGTCGGTGACTCTCAAACCAAACAATCTTAAGACCCCGGGTGAGAAAACACCCCAAGGACTTAAGGACTCGAGCAAACAAGGCCACAAAACTAAAAAATTTCTTATATGGACCGCTTTTTGGCGTGAATACTTATGCTTTATGAGGCATAAATACCCAGCTTAATCAGAGAACTTTTGATATATTATATATTTATTTTTTATTTTTTTATTTTTTTATTTTTGTTTTTTTAATAAGGCATAAAAATCTTTGTTTTTGAACCCTAAGTGTGTAAGTGTATAAAACATGCACATTTCATCAAAATAAAAATTAAGATTAAATTACTTCTCCAAATTTTTTCCTAACCCTAGAAATCAAACAAATAATCTTATTTTGACCAAGTATAAGAAGTCCTAATTATGATTCTTCTATTTCTTAAAATTAACTTAATTTCTTATAAAAAATATGTCAAAATATTGTTTCTCTTTTTAAAAAGTTTTTATTTTAAAAAAGTAAAGAAAATATTAATTTTTTAAAATAAAAAGAAAACATATGTCATGTTAGAACCCTCTCCCACACTTATCTCATGTATTGTCCTCATTGTATGAATGAATGCATAAATACATGAAAAAGAAGAAAGGGAAGGAAAATATTACCTTAAGGTGGTGTTCAGTTGGTGGTCAGATTGGATCAAGCGTTACTACCCAATTAAGATAATGTGGTGGTTCACAAAACCTACCTTTATTGTCCTTTTTTCTATGTACATAATTACAATTCCCAATATGAATAAAATCATGAAAGATCTTATCATAAAACTAATTCCCTTTACATGACTAGTCCTGAAAAATCATCACAGAGTCATCCTGGTCCATACCTATGTCCAACAAAAAAATGTAACTTGGCAGAATGGTTGACTTGGGCTCAAGAACGATAAGTTCCGAAACCATACTAACTTGAAAAAATCAACTTTGGGTTCGAGAGTCAGTTTTGGTTCAAAAGTTAAGTCCAAATCAAAGAATTCAAATTCAAATTCTTTTCCCATCAATAGAATGTGTCTATCCAAAATTGGTGATTTAATTTCTAGATCTATGGGTACGGGAATAAATGTTGGTACGGAAAATTGGTCCTAATAGGGTAAGGATACCGGGGTCAACTAGATTTGAAGATGGGAACTAAATCACAAGGTTTTGGATCGGGATCACATTCACATTCAAGTTCAATCTCATTGAATGAAAAACTTGCCAATTTGTCCAAGGTTTGAAATTGGTTAAGTTTAAGTTTGTGTAATGAAATTGGGTCTTGATCAAAGTCTCCAAGACAGTAAGATTCTTTGTTCCTATCAATATAACTAGGGAAATCAGGAATGGTCGAACATGTGTTAGGTAGAGTTTCTTCATTTTTTTTCTTTCATTATGTTGATCAAATGACTAATTTGTGCTTCTAGCCTATTGATAGATTGGAAAAAAATATTTTTTGACTGTATCAGGTTTTTTCATACTTTTATCTGAGTCTATAGGTTCTTCTTCTTATTGTGGGACTTGGAACATGGAGTAAGGACTTGAATTTGAAAGTCTTGTGGGAATTGTGAGTCCATCATTTTCAGCTTTTGTTCTTGAGACTCAATTATGGCTTCTATCCCCTTCATCACCTCAGATTTTTCTTCTATAGGTTGATCATGACCAGGAAAATTAGAAGCTGAATGTTGGAATCGTGGTTGACAATATGACCCAAGAGAATTGCATCCCCATCGACCCTATGAAGAGTATTGATGATTGTTCTAGTTTTATTCATAATATTGGGACTGGGACATATATTGATTCAGATAAGACCAATTCAGCATACTTGGTTGGCAAAGTTATGATATATCGGGCTGATAATATTCAAGTCAAAAGAGGTTGGGGTGAAATATGGATCACTATTTGCATATGAATAATTGTAATTATAATTCATATTACCGAGATGTCAAAAAAAACAAAGCGAAGCAAACAAGAAAACAAATAAAATTGAAAATAAAATCTAACCTATGTTAGGGTAGACTTTAGACCTAGATGACTCCTCACTGGTTAGATTGTCCATGGGGGGTATACTGCAGAATCTAGCCACAAGCGTCTAGATAGGGGCAAGATTGTTGGGAGGTATCCGCGCTTAAAAGCGACTGGCCTAATTAAGCCAAACCAGCAGCCTTCGAGGTTTCGCCTCTCAATCCCCAACCTTTCACACCGATTTGGTAAGAGTCAAATTCTAATCAACTTCCCCCTTAGGTCAGTCTCTTATTGAGTCTGAGGTATCCCTAGGCCCAACATCGACTCAGTTTCAGTTAGGCTTGGGTTAGTGAGTGAGGAGATTGTTTGTGGGCTAAAGGAGGGTAATGATTTCCCACCTTATCTTGTTTATAAGACAAGCCCTTAAATCAATTTAGTGCAAAGTGTACATGTATATGAAAGCAAAACTTAAGTAATATAAATAATTCAAAAGTGTTCCTATACCACATGGTATGCACACGTACCTTTGTTCCAACACTTTTTAACAGTAATGTAAAATTTAAACAAAATTAGACAAATGCCTAAATGCAAATTCTAACCATTTTTTAATTAGTTGCAAACATGAGTTACTGTTGAATTAAAAAATTTTGTGTGCAGAATAAGTTGACAGAAAAATAAAATAACTGCAGAGTTACCTTTCGTAGTTGCCAACTTCCTGTAATCTACTCCTGCACACACAAACAAAGAAGAAAAAATTAACCACTTAGTAATTAATAACAATACCGTTTCCTCCCTAGTAATGGCGGCAAAAATTTGATTGTCGAAAAAGCTAGAGTTTAGAAGGATGCTATATGAAATTTAAAGGAAACTCTGGCTTTTCGCAATTTATCCGCAATAGCAAGTGGCTAAGCGGGTCGAATCTACAGGGAGGAATGTGATGGAAGCTTTTCGGTATGTTTACTAAATTGGTTAAATGTTCTTCTTTGTTCTGGAAAAAAAAGAAAAGAATCCTAAGTTAAAGTTAGTAGAAAGAAGATATAGAAAGGAAAAGTATTTATATTTTGGTTTTCTGTTAAAATAAACTAAAAAGAAAAGAAATTCCTGGTAAGTATTCCACAAGAGAACTTACCTTTTCAGTCGATTGTCTAACCCTAGATCGTTAGCGATGGTTTACCTTGAGTTGGAGGCGATCAATGCATAGCTCATAAGATTGGAGTCAGTTCTGTCAACATTTAATCATCAAAACTCAAATGGCAAGCATGAAATAAGAAGACTATGAAAGCAATTCTATCGTCATGAACAAGCAATGGAACCCCCAAAGGCAAGGCTATTCCGAGCTATTAGATTCACTTGAATTGAGACATCGAGAGAGAATAAAGTATTGTAGAAGAATTAAATACGAAGAAAATAACACAAGAAATAAAATGAAAGTAACTTTCGATTAAATAGAAAAACAATAAGAAAAAAGAGGAACTTACATCAATTGTCACTCTTGACTCCATTCTCTCTCTTAGACATATGAATCTATTCTCCAATCTTGGGTACAGAAAATAAAATGAAAAAGAAAACTGAAACTATACTAATTTACACCCTAATTTTGATCTCTGAAAGTATTCTGAGATGTCTCTTTGCTCATGCCTCTGCTGGGTATTTATAGGAAGAAGCTTGTGGTAGTGACAGATCAAAATGTTGACTCATTAAAAAGTATATTCTCATAATTTTGAAGTTGAACTGTGAATATGTTGAAAATATCCTTTTCTTCTCTTGATTGGAACAGTTATGCTGTCATATTGATTGCCAAATTTGACTTATCAAATAATTGAATTAGAGACAGTAGTCAACATAAGAATTATAGCTTTTTAAGTCTTCTTTCTGAAACATCTTGAATCATTAGATTTTATTTTTATAACAAAAGTTATGATCAAATTGCTAAATGATGCCCAACCTAAATCCGAATTTTAATTGAATTGTAGGGTTTTGGAGTTTGCTTCTGTGACTCGATCTTGCTCGGTAATCAAAGGGTATATTCTCAGATTTTGAATTTAAACCTTAAGTTTCCTCTGAATATTCTTTTCTTCTTTACTTGGAGAATAATTTATTTTCAATCACAAATTTAATTGGATTTTTCTTTCAATCTCTAAATATGATTGCCTCAAATCTATGAATTTATTGGGCTTTTTGAGCTTGTTGGGCTCTTTTCCATCTTTACTCATTTTTATAAAAGTCTGCACATCACTAAACAAAAAGAGGATAAAACAGCAGAGTTTTATTAAAAATAATTAGGAGAATGTGACAATAAATATGCAAAATTGATAAGTACTATTCACTCCATTTACGTGATTTTCAATTAGTATCAGAGCTTGGACTCTTGCTTATATAATTCACCACCTAAGAGTGATCCTATTTGACCTATCACTATATTATTACACTCACATGGTAGATAACATCAAGACCCCATCCAAGTTTTATGGACTTAACTTTTCCATTTAAAAAGTTAAGATGACCGTTTTCTTACAATCAAGCTATTATCAAGACGTTTGTTGTCCCTAATGGTGATGAAGACATATGGACTGATATCACCGTTAAGGAATTTAAGGTCAATGCCAAGGCCCATTATGCCCTATTGCAAGCACTCAATAATGATGATATTTCAAGAGTGACTAATAGCAAATCTGCTTATGAGATTTGGAGTAATCTTGTTATTACCATAAGGGGGCCTCTTAAACGAAAAGGGCAATTATATTCTTAATATAAAGAACTTTAATATGAATGATAACAAAACTAATGATGATATGATTATAAGATTTATGAAAATTACTAATGATCTTTCTTCTCTAGGTGGCCCCATTGACAACGATCAAAAGATGAGAAGGGTGATTTGAGCACTTTTCAATCTTGGAAAGTCAAGTCTACCACTTTGAAGGAGTTGCGGGCCTTATCAGAAACTTAGAGACCCATAAGATGGAAAGAAACAACTAGAGAAAACAAAGCTCCATAGAAGAAGAAGAGCATCGCCTTCAAAGCCTTTTTTCGATGATGATGAAGAGTTTGAACAAGATGACAACGAAGAACTATCCTTACTTGTAAAGAACATTAGAAGAATGTTCAAAAAACAGGAGGTTCAACAACCGCAAAGGGAGATGGCAAGGTAAAGAAGAGAGAAGAAATGAGATTGGCTCTTACTACAATTGCAAGAAGTCGGGTCACTTCATTGCGGATTTCCCCGAGATGAAGAGCAAGGTTTCCGCATCAAAAAAGTGGTACAAAAAGAAGGCAATGAAGGCTACATGGGATTTAGAGATTGAATTTGAGGAGGATATCGACATGGCCAAAGATTTTTTCATTGTTCAATATAATAAAACAACTAAGGTATTTTCGGAACCTACTTTAGATGATTTTGTTTTATCTATAAATGAATTTGGAGATTCTTTTAAACAATTGTCAAATAATTATGATATTCTCAAAATAAAATATTTTAAAATGCAAAAAGAGAATGAGGTGAAATTCATCTAGAGGGGGGTGAATAGATGATATACAAATACAATACTAGAATTAAAAATGAAGTATGATAAATAACAACACACAACCCAACCTTAAACTCACAACCGAGAATTGAAGTCGATTATCCCGAGAAGTGTTCTGAACTTCTTCCTCATGATTCCTCTTTAATTAGAGTTAAGATGTGTAATTGCTATCTTGGTATAGTAAGAATAGATGGTGACAGATATGAATGATATAGCAATATAAGATCAACAAGATATAACGATATAGAGAAAAAGTAGAAAGAGCAAACTCAGTAAGCAATCACAAATAAATAGAATTGTTCTCAAGCTTCGAGCCAGTGTTCTATACTCTCGCTTTAACCGCAATGAAGGATTCTACTAAGTAACCGCTATAATACTTTACAAATATAGATCCCGCAAGATCTCAAAGTCGCTCCCAATTCTTTTTCACTAGAGAAGCTAACCAACAACTTTACAGTAATCAAGATAATCTTCTTCAGATCATAGAACTTCTCACAAAAATTCATAGCTTAGAATATAGCGAGGTTTAAAGCTTTAAGGATATATTGTGAGAAGTGAAGTATAGAGTAAGAATTTTAGAGCAAAAACCTTTTCAGAGAATAGGGATTGATTTTTTTCTTTTAAAACTGATAAAAAATACTTAGAAAATCATCCTATTTATCAGTTTACAAATTATAGCCATTTAGAAAAACTAAATAAGGAAAGTCTCGATTTAAAACAAGTCAATAAATAGGTCAAATATGTTAATGGTCACCTACTATTGTCAACAGTCCAATAGGACTATCGACAGTGCTAGGTGCATTACTTCAGAAAAACTCTTCTGCTGTGAATAGTTCACTAGTGTTGTCAACATTCTAATACTGATACGCAATATCAATTGTTGACAGCTCACTGTAACTGTCGACAGAGAACCATTAATTTTGAAAACCCTTAGTCTCTGTAAAAGCCTGTCAACAGTTTCCTGAAAAAGAGTTATCGACCGCTCTTGGTATTCCCTATCGGCAGTGTAAACAACACACTATCGACGCACCGTTGAATATTTTATTCAACAGGCTGAGGAAAACCACTGTCGACGGTTCTCTTTGGACCTGTTGACTGTCAAAGTTGTCAAATGAACATTTTTTAAGAACAAAAGTAAATTATCTTGTA